>JANZXR010000003.1:7627916-7648748 GCA_027575705.1 Erythroxylum echinodendron
CTAATAATTGCTCTAATAAAGTATCACTTGGAAATCCAATTGCTTTGGTTTATTATTTCTCTTGTGAACCCTTACAAGACATTCATACATTTGAGCATAAAAATAAGCATAGAATTGTGGAAGAACCTTGGTTTTGCATATGTGGCTATATGATAGGAAACCTTGCCGATAACGGACACCTGTGAAAGTGGAGGAGCCAAGTGGGTTTTATCCAAAGATGTACACCAACCACTCAAAATTATATCACCGAATTATATAAGAAATACCACGTCCGACCACGTGGATTTTGTGTCATGGCGTGGATGAGTGCTTACTTTTCATCGTCTCTTCCCATTCCCTAACCCCCCCATTTCAAGATACCGGAAGACAGTGTTCGTACTTCGCAGTGTCCTCCTTTTGCATGTAACTAAATAACGTGTCATCTAATTCAGGTTTGATTTGTCTCGTCCTCCTTGTTTTCTCAAACCTACTCTCCACAATTCTTAATGTTCAGAAGAAAATGTTAGATGAATGGTAAAAGTCAAGGTCTCCTCTATTTTCACTTATTTTTAAAATATATTACCATTATCATTAGGTAAATAATAAAAGTCAAGGTCTCCTTTATTTTCACTTATTTTAAAAATACATCACTGTTATAATTATACACAATATTTGTTTAAAATCTATAATTATTAATATGTAATTAATTGTTATTTGACTTGATCTTTATCAACTAAAACAATCTGATAATAATATATTATTTTAAAATAATTTTTTAATTTAAATAATAAAAATAAATAAGATAAAAAGCATATTTGCCTTTTTCTCTCACAAAAAGTGGATGCCTATTTCTCCTTTTCCATGTCGTGGAGAAGGTATCACTGTGTCGGAGGATACCAAATCCAAGTTACAACCTTGTTATCTTCCCGAATAAGCATATCTTAAGGCAGGTCATGGTAGCCCACCACTTGTTGTCTTTGTGAAAAAGCCTAATTTAAAAGGAAGTTGCATGTCCTAACATATCAAACAGAGATGTTACAGTCGGGGTGTCCAAATGCGTTTCATCTTTGTCCATTGATCGCATGAGATGAGAGGAATCGCACGTCTTATTAAATTAATGATGTGACTCAATTTCACTTTCTTACGCTTAGTGTAATAATGCAAAATACATTATTTATAATATGTTTAATAATCAACAACGCCATAGTGTCTCTTACAATAATTTGATATAAATTAAAAAAATTTAATACTGCAAAATTTTATTTTTTAAAAAAGAATGAAAGACGGTATCTTTTAATTTATCTTGATTTTAATTATAATATCATCTCAAAATTCACAACTATATATGTTATGTATAATATAAGTTTATTAGAAAATCCAATATCAAATAGTTATCAAACCTAGTAAATACACAAGTCACCATCAAGGGAAAAAAGATTTAGCTATGTGTGTGTGACCATAAACGTCTCACACCACTGCCTCCTGATGAGACGGACATGCAAGGCAGAGCGATCAGCTTTGGCTCAAGATTTAAGAGACTAAATTTGGAAAAAACAGGAACAAGGGGATTTGGTGCGTTATTAGCTCTTTCAATGTCTTCCATTTCTTTCTCGTGGTAGAAAGATGCAACTTTAATTTCTATAGGTCCACTCATTGACGTGACTTCCGTAGATAATGAACCCTTTGAAATTTCAGCCCTTATGATTATTACCATCTTATGAACAGCAAAGTAAACGATATTTTATATTTCAATACATCAATATTAAGTACAGCGCTTGACCACGAAATGGATCTTAAGCCAGCCATAAGCTAAACTGCTATTATGTGAAGGAAAGGACAGTATCTTATATCTACCGCTGACAACGAAATATGATAACGGTGAGTTACTTCCTGCCGAAAAGACGAAAAGTCTAAGCCAATACATAGGATAGTAATAAACCCTGTTCACATGCACTTGTTCATTATAATATTGCGGATTCGATAAAATTCGTCATCTCAAACTTTTTAATTACTTAACATTTTTTCCTACTCACATTTTTATTTTTTTTTATAATTACGCTACCATTGAACGAAATAGCTATAATAATATACTCGGGTAATTCTGAGTTCCTTTTATTATTATTATTATTATGAAAGAACTAAGAAGTAAGTTTAAAAATTATTAAATCTTGAATGAATTAAAAATAAGAATCGAAATAGCTCTTTTTGATCGAGTAAATTTTGTTATAATTTGTGAGGAAGGTGACAGAGGAAATGTGAATAATTGAGAAATTATCTAACCGCAATCTATCCCATCAAGTCACAAGGGATTAGATCGAAATGGAGGCAGAGATCTTACTTTAAGTGTATAATATTGAAAGTAAGCAAGAAAAAGAAGGAACATTATTGTAGTACGTCTTTGACTGCCTCGAGAAATCACACGTTGAATGAGAAGCGCTCAACTCCCCTCCTTCCAAGTAAAGGAACCCAACCAACTACCATGACTTGAGATCTATATAGGTTACGTTTATCGCAAAACACATGATCAACCTATCCGTTGGAAAAAATAATATTAGCCCAAATCAATAATTGCAAGTGTCAAATCATGTTATTGGCTTGTATTGCCGCCCATTAACAGCGTGATTTATTTTTAATCTCACTTTAATTCATCCTAGTGCACTGACTGCCTATCTTTTTCGCACTTTTGGGGGTTGGCGGTGAACCATGAATATGTAAACGGTTAATCAAGATATTCTTCAAAAGGGAATATTTTCTATACTGAACCAATTTAAGAACTTAATGCCTATCCCCTTTAGTAAGTTTTGCAATCCAATATATTACGTGAATAATATCTTCATAGCTTCTCAATGTTAGCTAAGGACCCTAACTTCTTGTAGCAAGAAACCTTTGGCAGGTATGTTCATCTTCTCTTTCCCTAAAGTCTGGTCATTAATGCTTCAACGTTCAGATATGTCT
Source organism: Erythroxylum echinodendron (assembly GCA_027575705.1). Classification (NCBI taxonomy): domain Eukaryota; kingdom Viridiplantae; phylum Streptophyta; class Magnoliopsida; order Malpighiales; family Erythroxylaceae; genus Erythroxylum; species Erythroxylum echinodendron. The sequence goes on from JANZXR010000003.1 coordinate 7,630,851, forward strand.
TGTCTCTTGTACGATGATTTTGTTTTCTTTGTTATTCAATATAATGTGTTTTGCAGTTAATTAACATGATAGATTTACAGGTTATATTTATACGATGATTTTGTTTTCTTTGTTATTCAATATAATGTGTTTTGCAGTTAATTAACATGATAGATTTACAGGTTATATTTATAAGGCTTTTCTTTTATTTTTTGCTATTTATAAAATTTTAAATATTTTCAAAATGTTCTTGGTCCTATTTTTTGCTTTTTATCAACATTTGAAATATTCAGACCTTCTATAAAGATTTTTTTGTATAGTTAATGTAAACTTTTTGTACATGTTACTTGTTGAGTTGGAGATATAAGTCAATCCAGCTTGCACCTGGAAATTTTTATGAAGCTTCACGCCTAACGATTTTGTAAAAAATATATAATTCCAGTTTGTTGCGAATGTGGTCATCGTTTCCTGTTCTACAGGTTTTTCCTTGTAAAGATAATAAGGAGAAATCTCTCTATAACAGGAGACAAGGTGGTCAGAAGATTAGTACAATTCAGCAGATGTTGCAGGAAGGGGACATACCATTGGCTCTTGCGGTAGGAGGAATACTAGCAATCATGGTAATCGTTGCCTTTGTATGGCTGTGTTTTGAGATATCCTGGAAGAAGAAAGGAAAGGAAGAACTCTTTCCCAGAGAGGAAGAAGCAGTGCAGAGATAAAGACGAAGACAATAGAAGGCAAGAGGCATTGCACTGGAGTCCACGTTTTGGTTAAGCTATAAGAATTATTAGGAGTAAAACTACAAAGTAAGAATTATGTCAAATTTACATACAAAAAACAAAGAACAGTACATAATTTAGAAGGTTATTATTTAAGGCATTATACTCTTTTATATATGAATTACTCGTTTATGTAATATAAATCTGATGATGCACTTCTGATCCCTACAAATCCATAATTCTGCGAGCATTTTTTGTAACATTTAATAAGGTAAATGTTAGGTTAAATTGTGATGCAACAAAAGTTCCCATCATTGCGTACATCACCAGCACACATGTTTTCAACACATACACTGATCCTCTAAAATAAGTTTCCGCGAAGGATTCCACGATCTCAAACCCGGTAATTGGTCATCCAAGGAAGAACAGAACAGCAGGAGTGAACATTGAAGCTGTACCAGCTTCACAAGAAATCTCGCAAACTTTGGCACAAAAAAAGATTTCTACTAGAGACCCAAATCGTCGGCTACGTTGATTGCGGGGGCCAGTGGCGTTAGCTTTTGGAAGATTTGGAACAAGACAAAGAACAGTGTCCCATATGGTTAGGGACCCACCCTTCACATTAGCAGGTCCTAAATTTGCTTCACTACTTGAAGAAGGAACTTCGTGGGGACAGCTGGGTCCCTACTTGCTGTACATGAGTGGTCTACATCACTCCTTGAGATCCACGTCATCCTCCCGACTTATCCACATTTATCACTCCCTTCTGTTCCCACTCTTTATCTCTCATACCTCTAGGTAACAGGGAGCTACGATATCCTCACCCCTACTCTGTCACCGAACTCTTAAGAAATTAACTTTTATGCTTATTTAATAATAATAATTCTATAAAAACCACATGTATAAGAATTAGGAAAGATTGATTAATTTTAAGAAAAAATCAAATAGAATTAAACTATGTTTTCTCCAGCAAAAATACATAGACAAATATTATAAATATCAAAAAACACGAATCCTCCCTCTAGAAGCACTGCAGTTTTCCCATAAAATTGAAAATTCCACAGCAGTCCTATAGTTTACGTTCATGAGTGGTTCACCGAACTTACTGGAGACGACGTTACTTTGGCAAGTTTCACAATAGATGAAAAGGAAGAGGGTGACAAGTTTCTATCAGACAAGGTGGGTGAACATTACATGGGTATCCTTTCCTTGCTTTTTATAAAAGGCAACCATGTCGAATGTTTATTATTTTCTTTCATGTATAGTACTAAAACAAAAGCGAGGAGCTAAGGTTTTAGAGCATCTCTAACCCATTACACCCAATTGTCATGTAGCATTTTATTATACCATATCTTATTAAACCACTTCCTACAATTCATTACACTTTAAAATTATCTATATAATAAGACATTAGAAACTCACCAGCATTTCATTATCCCTATAACATTACTCGTGTAATGGCCGTCTATTATTATCACCCACGACGTCACTGTTTGATGGGACCGGGATTTATTAATGTTTTTTCGGCGACGTGACTCACCAGGCCGACGTTTTCACGTCCCTTACGCGACCTGAGCCAAATGATAGCTTCTGTCAAACAAGGGATCATTGTAGGTATATTTAACAAGCTAAACAACTCCCAGATGAATTGACCATAGCGAAACCCTTTTTTTTTAAAAAAAAAAGAAGAGAAAACTGCGATCTTGATTATGGTGTTAACAAGTGTTTACTGATAATCTTAATTAACGATCAGCTGCTGACAATTCAGTCCCAATCACGATACCATAACCGCAGAAAATCCAAAGCAGATAGCAAAAGGTCATATGTAATAAAAATATCATATCGTTAATTTAGACTTTGAGGAATTGAATTATAGATTAATTATTGTATAATAAACTCACTTTTATTGTTGCTCTTAGTTTATGTGAGAAATTGACTAGTTGATAAATTATCTTCATTTTTAAGAAGTGTCAAAAAGCTCATCTTCATTTAAGTTAATTTAAATTTTTTATTGAAAAAGAGAAAAATGTATATATGAAACTATTTTTAATTATTGTTTGACAAATTAATACCTTTTTGAGAAACATTAGCACCTCTTTATTTCTATTTCTATTTTTAGTTTCTACTTTTATCCTCAAATTTAGTAACAAAACTATTTGTTTGTGCTTTCAGTTTTAATTTCTTTTTGTTTTCAAAATTTATAAAAATAAGAAAATTATTTTTTATTTTCTGTTTTTGTTTTTTTATAATCTGACTAGCTAAATATATATTATTTAATTATTTAAAATATTGTTTATTAATAAGAATTGTAAGTAATTTAACTTAAAATTATAAATAATTATAATTTATTTAATAACTTATTCAATTTTTGTAACTAGATTAAATAAAGTAATTTGATAATTATAATTAAATTTAAAATATCTTTAGAATAATGAATTTGAAATAATTTTTTATTTAATAATTAAAATACATTTTAAATAAATTAATAAATTTAAATATTTATTTCAATAAGATAAAATAATTTTTACTGATAATTTATTAATAAATATTATATAAGAGATTAACATAAATTTGATTAATTAAAAGTAATTTATCTTCAAATTTTTGTAATATATAATTATTATCAGTAACAAAATATGATACATTAATATTAACAACCAGTCAAAAGTTTATTTTTATTAAAAAATAAAAACAAAGTTACTACAGAAAATAGAATTGAAAAATCAAACTCCTTATTTGTAGCTTTTAAGTGCTAAGACTTTACTATGTTAGGTGTAGGGTCTTGTTTCATTTAATACATATGTGAACTTTACGTCCAGACGATGTAATAACAAGTCTAATTGCTCCGAAGTCCTAACCTAAGAAGAACATAGATAAAATGGTACAATTAAGGGACAAGAGACGTTAGAGTTCTTTTTCTAACGAGCAAACTATTAGAGGCTATTGTCCAACCAATTTACATTTTATTTTATAAATATATGTAATAGGTTTAATTTGATATTTATTTAGTACCTTTATTAATCTTGTTCAAATAATACCTTCTTGAGATTTTTATATCCTCCCCTTTCATATAATATCAAGTACTATCGTCACCGAATATGAATGTGTATAAAAGTGTTTTAAGCTTTTAGCAAAAGAGTAAAAGAAAACGGATGCTACTTTTGTTTCTTTTCTTCTTCAAGTTGTAGACATTAAAGCGTAGTTAGTCATTTAATCCACACCAAAGGATTTACCGAGGCGTAACGTTACTTGTACATCTTGAAAAAGGAATAAGACACCATTTAAATTGTGTTAAAAGTTTGAAGGCAGCATTCAACGGTACGAAGATCCCGTGACAGGAATCAAACGTACAAATTCTGTTATTTAACATAATCAAACGCAAAAATGAGCACGATTACGGAATCAATAAGTGGGAATCGACGGTGTCGTCTTAAAAACAAATGTCACATACCTCTTTAGTCAAATATGACTAGTGGCCTCTTACGGTACGTTTATCTCAGATTCATATGCATGTCTTCTTGAATGTCCCCATATAGATGCATATGAACTAGCTTTAAATGTTGTATTAGCAAGATATGCCACTTATTGAGTTACTATGATAAATTAAGCAAGAAATCACAGTTATAACAGGATGCGAAGTTTGACCATGTAGTATTATTTCGTAAGCCATGTTTCCAACGGAAACAAATTTGAGAGTTACGTAAAAGGGAACTGAAAAACACAGAAAATAGGCGAGTAGAAAACAAACAAGAGTAACTGAACCCTGTTAGTGCTGATTCATACATTTGACCCTTCATACCACACGGTTTCGGTCATTGAAGAAGGCCCAAAAGTTCGCTACCTGAGTTTGTTAACACCAACGCATTTTCCCCACTCTCAATCAACGGGCGTACCTTGCACACTCGTTCACATACTCGATTGATAAGCTCAATCGCTAACTCTCAGCCGTTCCTATTTCTATCTTACGCTGCGAGAAATAGTCAGCAGGCTCTCGGACTCATTCGCATTACTGTTGTTTCAGCTTTGAATTTGAAACAAAAGAAAAAAATTATTAATAATAACAGAAATTAGTTACCCTTTTTACCTTCAACGATTTTAACCGTTTTCAAAACAAAACCCCAAAATATTTTCACCAACACACAAAAATTTCTATGGCACGGAAGTTCATCTATAGGATTCTTTACATCCAAAGCGAATTGATCAAACTCATCAAAAATCCAACGGTGCATATACTCGCTCATATTTAAATGTTAATGTGCTTTAATATGTCCAACCTAAGACTTGTGAAATACGCAGAGGGGAGTTGAGCATTAGAAATAGAAAGAAAGCAAAACCGTAAAATCAACGACGAAGTGGTGGATCTGGGTCAACCCCGTTTGACCACGAAAGCTACAATATGAGGGGCTACGTTGTAAATCGACACAACTTACTCCACCCAGAGGCTGTTCTAATGATTTTTTTTTCTAAATAAAAAATTCAGCTAAAATAGATTCGGCTCTGTCGTTGTTGTTGTTGGCCTCTGTGCTTCCTTCTTTATAAGGTCTCACTTCGCTTTTTATCTCTTTATCTCTCAAAGTGAGGGAACAAGAGCGAAGAGCGAAGAGCGAGAGAGACAAAAACAAGATAGGCCTAGACATATACACGGAAGGACACAGCAAATATGAGAACAAGAAGAGGGCTTTGTTATCCAAGAGTGGACGTTTGTGCAGAGACAAGATTGCCCAAGAGAAGGAAAATAGATTTCGCCGGAGAACCGACGGTTTCCGATGAAAGACAACGCATATCGCCGGAGTCCGCCGGACAGAGTGACTTGTTTGAATCTTTACCCGATGACCTTGTAATTTGTATCCTCTGCAAACTTAGCTCTAGCGCCTCATGCCCTTCAGAATTCATGAACGTTTTGATTACGTACGTTAAATATCTCCACCATAGATTACATCTTATGTTTCTTTCCTGGGAATTTATTGATCTTTGTTTTTGTTTTCACTTGGGAATTGTTAAAATGAGGGCCGAAGCTTGTTTCTTTCTATTTCAAATCTGTTTCCATGAGTCTAAGAACTGTCTCATATGATTTTATTTTATTTTCTTGAAACAGATGCAAGAGATTAAATGATTTAGGCCTTCAATCCGTAGTACTCGCTAAAGCCTCCCAGAAAATTTTCGCCATAAGAGCTAAAAACTGGTCAGACTCTGCTCACCGTTTCTTGAAACTATGTGCCGTTGCCGGAAATGTTGAAGCCTGTTACACACTTGGCATGGTAATTTCACTGTCTATGCAATAATTTCTGAATTTGTTTAACAAAATAGATACAAGACTCAATCTTGAGCTGGTTGGGTATGGAATAAAAAGCATTTTGTGACTTGTGATTTTGTTTACAGATTCGGTTCTACTGTCTACAAAACCGTGGAAGTGGCGCTTCGTTGATGGCCAAGGCCGCGATTAGCTCCCACGCGCCGGCGCTTTACTCGCTCGCAGTTATACAGTTCAATGGCAGCGGCGGCTCTAAGAACGACAAAGACCTTCGAGCCGGCGTTGCGCTATGTGCTCGAGCCGCTTTTCTTGGACATATCGACGCACTACGCGAGCTCGGTCACTGTCTCCAAGACGGTTACGGCGTCCGACAAAACATCGCCGAGGGACGACGATTTCTCGTCCAAGCCAACGCACGGGAGCTTGCCGCAGTGTTATCGAACCCTAACTGCGGCCTTTCTACGCGCGCCTGGCTCAGTTGGAATCCACACGGCCACAACAATCACCGTCACGCGACTGGTGCTGGTTGCCCGTTGTTAAGTGATTTCGGGTGTAATGTTCCGGCGCCGGAGTCGCATCCGGCCAGTAGGTTCATGGCTGAATGGTTCGCCGCACGTGGAGGCGTTCCGGGGTCGGGACTGAGGTTGTGTTCGCACGTTGGGTGCGGTCGGCCGGAGACTAGAAAGCACGAGTTTCGTAGGTGTTCGGTGTGTGGAGCTGTGAACTACTGCTCACGCGCGTGTCAAGCTCTCGACTGGAAGTTAAAGCATAAAGAACAATGCGCTCCGGTTGAACGGTGGCTGGAAGAGGACGGTGAGGGGGGTGAGGGGGTCGGAGGTGAGGACGGTAACGGTGACGTGATCATGGCAGATAGCTAGAAACGATAACGGAGAGGGCTGACGGTAACGAAAGTTGGTCAGTGTTAACGGTAGAGGGGAAGGGGATAACGAGGTCATTTTGGTTTAAAATGTGAAGTTGTAACCTCGTTATGGGCGTTGAGCGAGAGACGGTAATTTTGTTCCTCCTGTTTGTAATTGTATAGAGAAGGGTAATAGCTAAATAGCGGAGAAATCTAGGGCAGCTTTTACCCTGGCTTGTTGGGGTATCAAGTAAACAGGGCCTTTTTGTATTTTTACTTCTTTCTTCAATTTTTATTTACTATTTCATCATCTCCACCGCTCTGGCTCTGAATCTACTTTACTTATTGCCCCCTGGCCTGGTTTCGGTGGTGTCTGATACCAAGAGCCCCTGTCATGACCCATCAGAACAACAAAATTAGGTAATGGGAAGGTTGGACGGAGTATCCAAAATCAAGAGCACGTGCACATATTGCACTTGTATGAATGTTGAAGTGGCTTAGCTTTGAGGTAAAGATAAACAAGCAAATTGTATTGTAGCCTTTGGGTCAAATTAAAATATATTAACTTTCCTGATCAATTTGTTGAGTCAATGCTTTAAGGAAGGAAATTTATCATGTATTGAAGAGACCGTTCATTAACGTCTGAATTGAAAGGTCAAGAATGGAGAAAGAAAATCTGAGCTAGTTGTCGGATTGATGTATAAATTGGCCACGAGATCGCAAATAATTGGCACATTCTAATACTGTTTTGGTGGTCAAAAAAGCTAAAAGAGAAGGGCATTAATAGATTGACCAAGAAACCAAATCTTATAAAGAAGGAAAAGAGTGAATAAAAGAGGGAAGCAGCAGTAGTATTAGTAGTGGGAAAGATGCATTTTCAGCAAGTGGAGATCGTGGGGTTGTGTCCAAAGTTGTCTTATGCCTTTAGTCACAAATCCAACACTAGCAAAAGGGAAAATATTATAAAAGAAACATATATATGCACAGCCACAAGTGAGAAAAGAAAGCGTGGTGGTGGTCGAAGTGCGCCTTACTTATTCTTGCTTTTACCTTCTTCATCATCATCATTATTATTAGTATTTGATAAAGAGAAAAACTAAAAGAGCGGTCAGGCTGCAGGGATGTATTGGGTGGTCCAGGCCCAGCCCATTTAATGCCATTAGTTGGAACTCCAGCTGTGATGTGGTAGAAAGCAAATTCTGTGCATAAACAAACGCATGTTACAGCACAGCGCGTACAGAGAGCCCGGGTAAGGTTGGTGGTACTTCTCTTTAATTCCTTTCTAGGGAAAGTTGACCCTTTTTCCAGGATCCATGTACGACCAGAGTACGACGTCCTCCAAAATCAGCAGAATCTCTTTATACAGCCAGCAGGCTGAATTCTTCATACGAAATTTCAGCGGAGTTTAACTGCACCAAGCTTTTCTTTTATTTATTTATTTTTCAGTTATATTATACAATGCACTCTTTTTCTTTTCTCATTTTTAACCCACTCCTATTGTATTAGCATTTACATTTTTTTAAAAATCTATAATCATTATTTGCTCGAATACACATTATGATTTGTCGGACTAGGTCATATTTGGTCCTATAACTTATTACTCCGTGCTAATTTCATTCCTGCACTTTATTTCTTATTTGGTCCCTACATTTCATCCCTAGTGTTTGAAAATCCCCTTTAATTGAGCACTCCGATCAAATGTTTTCGTCAATAATAACGCAAAAGTTGACTTTTAGTCGAGTTTTGGACAAAATGGAGGACATATGAGAGGGTGAAAGTACAAAGACAAACCAAACTGACCCCATTTTTATTCAATTTATTTTAATTTCTATTATTATTAAAAATTTATTGATTAATTAATTTTATAAATTATAATAAATCAGTTGGTATTCATTTAACAAATCCTATTTTAATTAAATTTTATTTTTCTATGAACAACGACACTTTTTTCGTCAATCTTATTTAATCTTTATTATATTCTAATTTTATGGAAATATAATAACGGTTAAACCTTTTTACCTTAAATCTCTTATTCGTTTAATTTTCTTTCTAATTTTGAATCATTACATTTTCGATTAACCACTTAGGTAATCCACCCTAATGTTATCCTACAAAACTATAATTATCATAAAACTTTATTAAGTCTGAGGTTGATCTTGAAGTTGCCTAATTGGGTTCAATTAATTTTTTTACATTTAACAATTAAAAATGATGTTATGAACTGGATAATCTGAGTTTTAGCTTAGCCTAAAGTTTGAAATTACCAAAAAAAAAAACTCAAGCTTGACTGAATCTTGATCAACTCGAACTGAACGTATTGACTTTAGGTTGGATTGAGCTGACCATTTTCCATAGCAACTTAGCGACAGAAATTGAGTTTTCATCGAAAATTTTGCGGCGGAAAAAAAATCCGTCAATAAAAGTACAGGGAATTTATTCGTGAAGTTTTGCCAACGGAGTAGTGAATTTAGTCCTAAAAATAGGTGGCAATGATTGGTGGGAATAATAAGAGTTAGGGTTTATTGATGGAAGAAATGGTCGTCCGTAAAATTTAAAGTTAAACAGCTTCATTTGGGTATTCGTCTTCAACATTTTTAGTCAAAAGAAAACGAAATCGTTTAATTTAAAATAAACAGAGGAGGGAGGGAAGCCTCGGTTGTAGGTTTAAGTTCAAAGAAAAATGACATTAGAAAACAATTCAAACTGATCATCAGAGCCTCAAATCCCTTCGTGAGCAAACAATCTAGACACCAGCTTAACAAAAACGACTTACCAAGTTAATAGGCTATGACTTCACCATTGTCTACAAGCCAAGCTCCACCAATATCCCAGCTTATTCACTTTCTCGCCTACCTTCTATCTCCCTTCATTCCCTACTTACTAGACCAGTTGCCGCCATCTTAGAGGATCTTCGACAATTCTATAAAATCCATCCTCCATCACTTACCCTTCTCAACTATATTAAAAAGACCGTGCTGCCCACCCTCATTATTCTGTTGTTGATGATCTTGTGATGTATAAGAACCGAATCCTTGTTCCCGCCGATTCTTCTTTTCACCCCTACTTTTACATGAATTTCATAGTTCTCCTATTGGTGGGCATGTTAGGATTCAACGATACATTAGCTAGACTTGTATCATAATTTTATTAGCTAGTAATGGGAAAAACTGTTTTTGATTTTGTTAATTCTTGCTCTAGCAGCCAAGAAAGTAAGCCATTTAATAAAGCACCATAAGGCTTGTTACAATTAATGTTTTAAAAGCTGGGAGCGGATAACGAATTGGTTGAAGGAAATATTTAAGGTTTAAAGATTTAACTTGTATTAAACTGTTATAAAATCGATATATAATAAATAAGAAGGTGGAAAGTCGACGAGAAAGTTTCAAGGTGAAAAGTCAGCAATCAGGTGAAAGTTTCAATTTTTATGACAAGATTTTATGATTAGGAAGTCAGTAGGTCTTCACTCTTTCTCTACCTGTTGCCGATTTACTCATGGCTAACACTTCGAGCTCCAACTCCTACCACGGCCTCTCCGTCACACTGCCTCACCAGATCTCCAAAGATGCTCAAGGATCTGACAATCCTATCCCCCTTTCACCACAATGGCTTCTATCGAAGCTGGGTGAGAGCAAGGCTGGTGCAGGAAGTGGGAACTGCAGAACTACGGCGAGCTCTTATCAAAACCATCCCTAAAGTTTCGGTAAAGGATCATTCCTTTTCTTTCTATTGTTTCTGTTGTTTGATTGTTCCTTTAGTTATTGTAGAAATCCTTTTTGATTTGGTTGAAGTTAGCTTCTGGGATAATAGGTGTTTATTTCTCTTTTGTGTTTGTTATTAAATCTGGAGTGAATCTTCTGTGTTTGTTTGTTTGTGCTTCCTATGAGTAATCTCATTACAAAATGCTCTTCAATTGTTTTATTTATTTGTTTTTGGTTTATTTTCTGGGTTTATAGTGAAAAGAAAAAGTTTTGATAGTTCTTAGTGACTGTAGTTTTATGGTGAATTCAACACTTTTACTGTGAAGACTTGCTAGATTCCCCTCAGCGCATTTGCATTTCTAGTGTTTACAGAATTAGGGATCTCACTCTTGACAACCTTAATGTTTTGTACATGGGCTTAATGTTGATTTATTTGAGGGAAGATCAGATTTGGGAGGAGGGCCTAGGGTTTTAGTTCCCAGAAAAAAAGTTTTCTTTCCAATTTTCTTTCTCCGGATAAATGAAGAATGTGTTCGGGTGAAGAGGAAGAGGAAGATCTGTGAGACAAGGAAGGGTATTTTGGCTATATAACGGAAGTGGGTTTGAACGAGTTTTCTTCTTTCATGTTGCAAACAACTTTTGGGAGGGTACGTGGGTGGGTCACTAGATTGTGTGGACAAAAGTTTTTATCTTTGAAGTAAGAGACTTTCTTCCTCTAGCTTCACTCAGCAAATTCAGGAAGGTATGCTTCACCTTATTGCTTTCTCTCTATGATTTTTCTGTATGTATTCTTTCCTCTTTTTTTTTGCTTATTCTTCTATTAGTTAGTAGTTGAGCTTTTACTTATATGCAAATGTACATTTTATTTCGTATTTTCCTTACTAGTTCATTTTTTGCATTAAGCATTTACTATTGCGTTGCTTCAAATTGCATGCCAACATTATAATTAGTGAATTTTAAGATACAGAGCAAATTAGCATGACCCTTACATAATGTTGACATGCACAATTCGAGGAATGGTGAGCAGACGTTTGTAACATAGCAGGTATGAATAAAACTTTACAGCTTTTCTCAATATATATATATATATATATATATATGAGTTGATACAAGTTTAACTTTTCTTTTAAACTTTTATCAACTCACGATGATTTTTTAGCAAATATGGGCACCATATCCAATATCTTATTTGGTTTTATTTTATTTTTTTATTTATTTACTTTTTAAAATTTCTTTACCTACTCTTTTAATATATCAGTTTTCATATCTACTCTTATAGTCTGCATCACTTTTTATTGTTATATTTACATGTGGGTCTATCGAAAACAACCTCTCTACTATGTAAGGGTAAGGTTGCGTACTCTCAGACCTCCCCAGACCCCGCTTTATTGCGAAATTTTAGACTGAGTAATGATGATGAAGAAGTAAGGATCATCTTCCTTTTTTCTTTTATTAATAATATTACTTTCTTAAGAAAAATAATATTTTCTTCAACAACAACATAAAGATGATCTATATAGATTAATTAGGAAGCAAGAAAATAGTCTGAAGACATTTGACAATTATATTAGGATGAATAAAGACAAACGTTGTAAACTTAATATTATTTTAAATATATTAATTATGTTTTTATAGTGCAGTAAATTCATGTTAGAATATATTTTATGGACTACAATCAATTGTCATTTTGGTTTTATTAAAAACAGGCTAATAATATGATCTCTATTGAGATGCCTATAGTCCATTAATATTGTGATCCCTATTGGACTTAAGCATTTTATATCGTTAATGTGATTAATAGTGTAAGCCTAACCTTAAGGCCCATGATAGGCAGGCCTAGGATTACCATCTGTGGCTAGGTCCCCACTGTGCTCCCTATATATACACAAGTATAATCTCTACACAGTTCGCCCCATTGTGATATGTGCTTTCTAAAGAGATCGGAGTTGTGGTGGAAGCCCTAACCGTCACCAAACGCTTGCATGATGTTTTCACAATTTAATGATCATGTCTCCAACACGTAAATATCTGTGTTTCCTATCACGTAATTGATTTACAATTTTCGCTTTTTACATATGGTATCAGAGCATAGTAATTATGTGATAAGGAATCTGATTATTGTTGATGATTCATGATTAAGATCATAATTTTTTATATGATAATATGTTTGATTTTCGGATTAATGCAAATTCGTAAAATTGATCCCTAAAACCTTAAGGATTTTGTAGATCTTAATCCCATGGGTCTATTGACATATGATTTTTAATTTTTCATGCAGTATGCACTGAGAATTTTGCAATACAAATCACGATTCTCGAATCCAATTCGAATTTTACCAAATCCACATGAAATCTTAATTGTTTTGTTGATTCACGTTTCTTTCATGCTTTTCGGTGTTGATATATGTTTAAATTGAAGAAACATTGAGTTTTAGGGGTTGTTTTTCGAATAAACCATTTCGAATTTTGAAAACTGAATTCAACCCAATCTTTGATCCATAAAATCATCGTGATTCTTGAAATTTCTTGAGGGATTTTCATAGAAACTAGATTTAAACGAGTTTTATAACAGATTGAGCATGAAAACTAAACCAAAAACAAGGTTTTTTCGCATGACCTAACATGCGACCCACATGACCCGTTTCCTGCAAATTCGACCCTACTGGAGGGAGAAGGAGATGTGTCCTGCACACGCCCACTCTCACACGTGGCACATGTGGGCTCCACAAAATGTATTTTTGTGCTCGATTTTTCTGTTATGCTCCATTTTAGCCTAATTTTTCTTTATATTTTCCATAATTTTTCCGCTACATTTAATATTTTTTATAAAAATATTACAATACATAATATATTTTATGTGTTTTCCAGCTTTTTTATTTAACCCGATACACTGGAAATTATTATTACCCTATTTTGAATATGTTTACAGTAGTCACACTCTCTCAATCATATCTTATATGTATTTATTAAATTGCATGTAATACTTGTTTATTTATTCAATTATATAAGTACAAAACCTATTTTAGAATGCAATTTAATTTAATCCATGATCGGTTGAGATGTCTTTTATTTTTACATCTTCTTTTGAACTGCATCATGGTATTGGGCAATATATTTTGATTCCTATATGAAGAGTTTCAAGGTTTACTATGGAAGATTACCACCAAAGTGGGATCAATCATAGTGGTTTGTGAGATTTTTTATAATTTTTTAGGAATATTTCCGATTAATGCATATAATTGCCTACCCAATGGGGGTAGTTGTGTGTTTTAATTGGAGACCTAATTTTTAACTAGAGTTATTGAGGATTACAATAGTCTTGAGGATTTGTCTGCCCAAAGGGAATGGAATATCAAGATTAGTGTACCCTTATTTTTATAACTCATCTTTAAGGTTCTGATTTTGGTTGCACATTCTGCCCAAAGGCGAATGTGTGATTCTTAGTTGGGCCTCACTATTATTTTTATGCCCTTATTATTGTTATTAATGTATTCTGTTTTCTCTTACACACTTTCCTTCGCTATGAATAATAGTTAAGTGACTGTAGAGATTTTAACTGGCTCAAATTACAAGAAATGGAGGCAAGATATAGAATTTTCCTTAAGAATAGCTGATCTAGATATGACACTAAGGGAAGGCATTCCTGTCATACCTGATGAAGGAAGCACACCTGAACAAAAAGAGAATCTGGCTAAGTGGGAGAAATCTAACCAACTTAGCTTGGTTGCAATTAAGAGGACCATTGCTGAATACCTGTTGAGTGGTTAGCCCGACATAACATCTGCTAAGGATTTTCTCACTGCCATAGGAGATAGATACCATGTATCCAACAATGCAGAGTCTGGATATTTAATGAAAGAGTTGATGGATAAGAGGTATGACCATAACGGGGGTGTTAGGGAAATTATTCTGAGAATGGTTCACCTTCAAACCAAACTGAAAGCCCAATCCATTGACCTCAATGAAAATTTCATTGTTCACTATGCCTTAAACTGTCTCCCTATTGAATTTACCCAAATCAAAACATCATATAATACCATTGAGAAGTAGAGTGTAACACCCCATTCCCAACTGACATATGCACGTGTGTCCATCAAATACACGTGTACATGCTTGTAAAAAATGACACGTTAACGATCTCACCTTCACTGTACATAACATGGCATCACACACTAAACCATCAATCACACATTTTCTAAACTCAAAAAGTTATTACATTAATCAAAATCCATAATTTACATCGTTTCATACAACATAATACCATCTCAAGTTTATAATATTATCCTATGAGCTTAAATAACTCAGTACACACCAAATACAATAAACATAAAAATCTCAGCTGACTGACCTCTGAGCCAAATCTGATTGTGACAGTTGCACAAAATATGCTTCTACGGAGTCTTAAAAGCTAGGTTGTCTCACCCTCGAACTTGAAAAGCAAAGGTGTAATTTTGATGAGTTTTACGAACTCAATAGAGTAACCATCCTCGATGGTTCACTTATGTCTTACAACAAGATCAAGTATAGAATGTAATCATACAACTCAACTCCATTTAACAAGTATCAAATACTATCACAGATAAATCATTTCTCAAATACACAGTTCAATCATATAACAACATTCACATAACTTTGCAAATCATTCAATGAATTCAAATTATATACGGATGTGACATGTATAAGATTCAAATTCATTTTTATATTGTTGTGACTGTGTGCTTTTACAATATCTCGAATTATCGGGCTCAGTCAGTCAGTCTGTGATTCAATGATCATAGTGAACCATAGGCTCGAATCACATATGCGGGAGCTTAAAAGCTCTTATCAGTAACAGTATCAGTAGCAACACCAATCACAACTCCTTAATATTACATGCTTCGGAATGAAGTGCATGCCACAGTTTAGTTATCAAATTCAATCACTTTCATTAGCATGTAACATAACAGTATATCAGTCATAGTATCAGTTACAATAACAGTCACAGTAGCAGTGGTCATTGAACTAGGTCCGACATTTAACTTTTCATTTGAGAATCAGAAAATCATTTAGGCATATGCATTCACATTCAATCAGCACTTCCAATACCATTTTCATGCATCAAATGCCTCGGACAAATATTGTCCAGAATCCAGTACACAATCAACACAATCAATCATATTATGAAGCACATAGTTCTGCACATTTCCATTTAAGCAGCACTTCAATATCTCAATCCAATATCACAGTCATTCGACCTTCATTGTCTGGAATCAACAATCAAGCCTCATTCATTCAATCATTTCGAAACAGAATTTAAACACAAATAAGTAATTAAGTGAGACTGTCTAGGTTACTCACAGTATGCTCCAAACAGCTATTGCCTTGAAGTATCAGCAATGTCTGGATGTTGTCATTCAATGCGTTCCTCTATACAGACAATACATTCACATATCACAATATTGCATAATTATATACTCATTTATGCACATTTATGTATACTGAATATGCATATTGCATGTTCATGATAATTCTGGGTATCTTATTGTAATTTTCATTATTAAATCGATCAGATATCAAAGCCCTCATTAATAACATTTGGTACTTGCAATTTGGACCAAAATAAAACAATGTGAAATTAATATCATAACCTAATTGACCACTTCAGATTTTCTACCTATATAATTTTGGGTTAACTTTGCATAATTAATCCGATAGGGTAAATGAAAAAATTAGGCAACACTTCCTTCTGGAAAGTTGTTTTACAGTGTATTAAGTTTCTAATGACTACAGTGTCTTAAGTTTCTAATGACTCCAAGATCATCCAATTTGATTTAGTATTCAATGAATTATGCACAAAATACCACAGACTGTGCACATTTGAACTTTTGGCTAGTACATGATTATACCGTCTAATTGTACAACTCATATCTTTCAACTCAGATATCCAAAAGCTACAAACTTTATACCAATTTAAATATAAGAGAATAAGCTACAAATTTGGTGTAGACAACTCAGCCTAATTCGCCCCGCATCAATACAGTTTATTCAATAACCACAGAACAAGATTTCTGTCCCTGATAGTGCTACAGCCTAGGCTGAGACTCAATTACATGCCAATTTTGAAAATCATAGAGATAGAATTAAAATTAGATTTCTTCACAAAAGTTGTAGAAATATGTCTCTAATTTAATATTAACTAAAAATAAACTCATTCAGATATCTACAACTCAAGTTATAATTAGAAAACCAAAGCATGATCATGAAAATACTCCAGTTCTTAACATTCCAGCAGACTTCCACACTTTCATTATATCAATCACTTTCAAACCAATTTAGATAGCTCTATATTTTTATGAATAAAAAGAACAATGTATTAGGAAGCTATTGGTTTAAGTTTCAAGTCATTTGGAGTTCGGATGAGAAAGGTATAATCAAAAGAATGAGAGTTGTTTCAATGAACTCTACTTCCTAATTTATACATACAACCACCATCCTTTTTTCTCTCTAAAACTCGACCTTCATCTTCACCGAACTGCACTTCTTTTCTTCTTCTTTTATTTTCTTCTGTTCATGTCATTTTTTTGACCTACAATCAGCCACTTCCTTCTAATAAAATGTTCCTCTATGTCTTAAGTTTCTAACGCCATCAAATGCACTCATTTTGATCTAGTATTGTGTAAGTTATGATCAAATTACTCCACACTGCTCCTTATATCTCCACAGATTTCTACTCTCAACTTCTAGCTCACTTTCAGAGCTCTTATGGACAGAATTTCAGTTCGACTTCTTCAACAAAGTTGTAAACATATGTTTCTAGTTTCATGTGAACTAAAAATTAACTCATTTGAAAATCTATATCTCACGATAAAATCAAAATACAGAAACATGATTCATGAAATTTCTCCAGTTCAAGATTTTAGCACAATTCCTCACTTTGATTCAATCAATTTTTCTTTTAAAAAAATCATTTCAGATGAGTCTAATTCATCATAGGGAGGAAAAACAATGTCTTAATAGTGTATTGATTCAACTAGCAAGTCATTTGAAGTATAATAGACAAAGTTATCATAAAAAGAATCAAGTTGTTTATATATAGACTTAAACACTAACATCATACACGTATAGTTCTTCGTCTTCTTCTTTAATCCATTATTTCTATACTCTATCTCTAGCTTACGTCCTCTATATTTCTACTCCCTTTCCAAATTAACTCACTCTAAAAACAACTCAAGATTGAAGATTAAATTCAAACATCAAAAACAAAACTCATTTACAGACATCACCATTTTATTTCTAATCTTTCTCACTGCTGCAACTTCTTTTTTTTTTAATGTTTAACAATTTACAAACCTTAAACCAGTATCAAACAATCATTTATGGTACCCATAAAACTTAGAACATGACTTACTTGATT
>JANZXR010000003.1:7656559-7674910 GCA_027575705.1 Erythroxylum echinodendron
AAAAAGGAAAGATAAGGTTGTTGTGATTGATGAAAGTTAGTTGTCTTTAATGTATTAAAGAGTATGATGTTAATGTACTATGAGATTTTCGATTAAATATTGGGTTAGGATATCTGTATTTCGAATATGAGTTAGACTCCGAAAACGGGGTCTACATTAGTTGGTATCAGAGTAAGTAGGAGTTGGACTCCGAAAACGGTGCTCAACAGTGTATGTGTAAGCCACATTATGCATATGTATGAATTATACTTCCTTATTTCTTAATGACTTCTTATAAACACTATTTAAACCTTATCCTAAATAACAGGATGTTATAACTCTCCCCTCCTAAAAGAAATTTCGTCATTGAAATTCTTACCTGATGGTTCAAATAAGTAGGAATATTGTTTCCTCATATGATCCTCCGTTTCCTAAGTTGCTTCCTTAGTCGAGTGATTTCTCCAAAGGACTTTCACCAATAGAATTACTCTGTTTCTCAATTGCTTTGTCTTGTAACCCACTATCTGTACTGGCTCTTCAATATAGCTTAGATTACTAGCGACCTCAATATCTTGAGCCGATAACACATGTGTTGGATCAGAACTATATCTTCTTAATATGCTCATATGAAACACATTATGCAATTGAGACATCTCGTTAGGCAAAGCTAACTTATATGCTAAAGGTCCAATCCTCTCAAGGATCTCATAAGGACCAATGTATCTCAGGCTTAGCTTGCCCTTTTTATCAAATCTCAGTACACCACGCCAAAGCAACACTTTTAGAAACACTTTGTCTCTAACATTATATTCCATATCTGTTCTATGCTGATCCACATAGCTTTTCTATCTATCCTGAGCCGCTTTTATTCGACTGCTGATCAATTTCACCTTCTCTACAGTATCCTGTATCAATTCTGGACCCTCAATCATTCTCAAACCTTCCTCATCCCAGTATAGAGGTGATCGACATTTTCTGTCATACAATGCCTCATATGGTGCCATCCTAAAGATGCTATGATAATGATTGTTATAAGCAAACTCAATCAATACTATGTATAACATGCCAATAGGTTAAGGCTGAGCATCAGGCGCCAGTTGGAAAATTGCATTCGTTGCCTATTTCGTAGTGAAAATGGGAACGAATTACTATGGATTTTATAATGGGATTGCCTAAGACTCCGAGGCAGAATGATGCAATATGGGTTGTCGTGGACCGATTAACTAAGTCAGCCCATTTTATACCAATACGGGAGAATAATACATTAGACTAGTTGGCTGGGAGATATGTGACTGAGATTGTGAGATTGCATGGGATTCCTGTATCTATTGTGTCAGACAGGAATCTCAGATTTACTTCGAGGTTCTAGAAGAGCTTACAGTTAGCTATAAGTACACAGTTGAATTTTAATACAGCATTTCATCCTCAGACAGATGGACAGAGTGAGAGAACTATTAAGACTGTTGAGGATATGCTCAGAGCTTGTGTTATGGAATTCCTCACATATTTACTAGTCCATTTGTCAAACTTATATTTGTCTTTTATTTCTACATTTTTAATAGTCCAAAATACCCTAAATTTTTGATAATTTCTAAAATGTCCGAAATATCACCAAAACAAAATTGCGAAATTAATTCTAATACACACCAATTTAATTTTAAGACAAATAATCCATAATTCACATTAAAATCACTTATACCTGGAAAATGTCAATAAATGCATATACAAATAATTGTAATGTGCAAGATCAATAATATCGTGTATGTGTAAGCCACATTATGTATATGTATGAATTATACTTCCTTATTTCTTAATGATTTCTTATAAACACTATTTTAACCTTATCCTAAATAACAGGATGTTACACAGAGTGTTAACGACCTTATTACCAAATTTGTGGTGAGGAAGAGAAACTTAAGAAAGAAAAGAGTTATTTAGCCCTCCTGACCATTCTGGCAAGAGTCATATGAAACATAAGAAATACTCTTATAGTGCTTATAACAAAAATCAGGACTACAAGAAATTTGGGAATTCTCACCACCAAAATGATGGAGGTCCTAGGCAAATTATCTTCAAGAAAGGTCCTTGGAGTGTCTTCTGTAAGGTCAAGGGACACCATAGAGGAGGATGTCGTAAATTCAAGGTTTGGTTAGAAAACAAGAAGAAATCTGGAGGTAATCATTTTGTTTTTGTCTGTTTTGAGTCTAATTTAGTTGATGTCCCCATAGATTCTTGGTAGTTTGATAGTGATTCCACTACCTATATTACTGTGTCCTTACAAGGGTTCATAAACATGAGGAAGCCAAGTCTGAAAGAAAGCAAGCTGAGGGTAGGAAATGATCTTGAAGTAGTAGTAGAGTACGTTGGAGATGTTACCTTCGTCTTAGATTCAGGGCATGAACTTATTTTACACAATACTAATTTGATTTCAGTTTCTTGCTTAGATAAACTTGGTTTTAGTTTTTCTTTTGGCTGTTGAAAAATAACATTGTTTTTTAATTCTGAAATAATAGGATCTGGTTTTTTAGTGGATGGTTTATATAAATTGTCTTTGGCTTCTGATAATTTTTCTACATCTTTCAATGTTGAGACTACTTTTGCTAAGTAGTCTAAGATAAAAAAGAAATCCTCATTATTGTGGCATAAACGCTTAGGTTACATCTCTAGGGAAAGGGTAGAGCAATTAATAAGAGATAACATTTTACCTTTCTTAGACTTTAATGATTTGGGGACATGTGTAGATTACATCAGAGGAAAATTCACTAAGACCAAAAAGAAAGATGCAAATAGAAGTCTAAGTCTCTTAGAAATCATTCACATGGACATTAGTGGACCTCTATCTCCTACTATTTGTGGTAATTAATACTTTATTACCTTCATTGATGACTTTTCCAATTTGGATATGTTTATTTAATCAAAGAAAAATCTGATGCCCTTGAGAAATTTAAAATTTTTAAAACTGAAGTTGAAAAGCAATTAGGAAAGGTCATCATGGTGATGAGATCTGACTGTGGTGGTGAGTATTATGGTGGATTTGATGTTGAACAAAAACATATGGGACCATTTGCCAATTTTTTGCAAGCTTGTGGAATTGTTCCACAATATACCATGCCTGGTAATCCTGAATAAAATGATGTAGCCGAAAAGCGAAAACAAATTTTAAAAGATATGATGAGGAGCATGAAGACCAGAACTAATTTGCCGTGCTTTTTATGGAGGGAACCTTTAATTATATGTTGATGACATTATACTCGCTAGTAGTGATCTTGGCTTGCTAAATGAAACTAAGCAGATACTAACGAAGCATTTTGAGATGAAGGATCTTGGTGAGGCAAGTTTCGTGGTGGGAATTGAAATTCACAAGGATTGATCTCGTAACTTGCTTGGGTTGTCTCAAAGGGCTTATATTAATAAAGTCTTGGTGAGATTTGACATGTAAAACTGTAATCCTGGTGATGTATCAGTCGTCAAGGGTGACAAATTCAATAAAAACCAGTGTCTTAAGAATGAAATTGAAAAGCAGAGATGAAGAACAAATCATTTGATAGTGCGTTGGGGAGTTTGATGTATGCTCAGGTTTACACTAAGCTTGACAGGCGTTTTGGGTAGTTACCGGTCTAATCTTGGTAATGCTCATTGGGTAGCTACTAAGAAAGTGATGAGATACTTGCAGAAAACTAAAGAGTATATGCTTGTGTATAAAAGAATTGACAACTTAGAGATAACAGGGTATAGTGACTCAGATCTAGTTGGGTGCTCTGATGATATGGAATCGACTTCTGGTTATATCTTTATATTGGTTGGGGGTGCGATATTTTGGAAGAGCAAGAAGTAGACTATGGTTGCGTCTTCTACTATACAAGTTGAATTTATTGCTTGTTATGCAGCTACTACTCATGCTGTTTGGTTGAGAAACCTAGTGATCGGACTTCAAATTGTGGATTCCATTGCTAGACCTCTCAAAATTTATTATGATAATAGTGCATTAGTGTTTTACACTAAAAATAACAAGACTTCTAGTGGCTTTAAGCACGTGGAATTAAAATATCTGACTGTTAGATACCTAGTGAAGAATAAAGACATAGTTGTTGAGCATATGGTTACAGAGTCCATGCTAGCTGATCCTTTAACCAAGGGTCTTCGACCTATAGTGTTCTAGAAGCACGTTGAAGACATGGGCATTTTAAGCTATTTTAATGTGCATGATTAGTCGGAGTTTTGAAATGTATGTGATTTTTCCTTGTCATGTTTGACCTTATTGTTAGATACTTGAATGTTCATTTCGCATGGATTATGTTATGCAATTGATTTGAATTATTCTCTTATTACTATTTTGTATGTATATATCAATTGCTATTTCGAAACTTGATGTCCTTTTATATCATCATGTCTCGTGATTGGCACCATCTTAGAGACATTTACAAGTTTTTGGACTTAGTGTTCTACTAGATCAAAATGTCTCCTGGTCAACACCATATTTGAGTCTACAGACACTATTATAGAATTCAATGTCCTTTTCAATCATCGTGCCGGTGGTTGACACCATATTGGAGTTCAAGGTATTATAATTCATATTGAACTATACAATTTCCTTTGCTTTAAGCCTATTTAAAGAGAAATTGTAAGGACTGACGTTGAAAGTAGCACCTTATATTAATTATTGGATCACCTTTGTGTGCTATTTTTATGCTACACTACACAATAATGACTGGTTGATAAGGTTGATGATATATGTAATTATGTATCGATGTTATATCAATAAAGGATGTAACGGGTGACATAGTTCAATGTCATTTAACTTTGATCAAACATAGTTCTATTGAAGTGTTGCATCTCGGATCATATATTTTTTTAAAAATGTGGCTACATTGTACAAAATTTAGTTTATTAGCCTGAGAGTCATTTTCAAAGGTTTTTTCAAAAATAAAATTAAACATTTAATTTTTCCCAAGTGGTAGAATGTTAAAATATATTTTATGGACTACAATCAATTGTCGTTTTGGTTTTATTAAAAACAGGCTAATGATATGATCCCTATTGAGATGCCTATAGTCCACTAATATTGTGATCCCTATTGGACTTAAGCACTTAATATTGTTAATGTGATCAATAGTGTAGGCCTAACCCTAAGGCCCAAAATGGGCAGGTCTAGGGTTACTATCTGTGGCTAGGTCCCCACTGCGCTTCCTATATATACACAAGTATAATCTCTACACAGCTCGCCCCATTGAGATCTGTGCTTTCTAAAGAAATCGGTGTTGTGGTGGAAGCCCTAGCTGTCACCAAACGCTTGTGTGGAGTTTTCATAATTTAATGATCATGTCTCTAGCACATAAGTATCTGTGTTCCCTATCACGTAATTGATTCACAATTTTTGCTTTTTACAATTCATACTATTTAAAATCTATCTTCTTGGTTAATGATTCATATAATCAAGCTTAAAGTATAAGTTTAGTTGAGAATTAATTAGCAACTGAGAGAAAGAGCTTCAACTTCTTTTTAGTATGATAATTGGTCAATTGTAAGCCCCTTAAATGAAGTTAGCATTCCTCAATAAGGAATTTTATCGCTAATAATACCAAAACGGAAGATGTTCTATTATCAAACTCCTTCAAATTCGTACACTACTTAAATTTAAGTTATCAGCTCACATAAGATATTTGTGAACACATAAGGATCAATGGATCAAATCTAAGAACAATAAGAAACGAGAATCAATTTGAGAAAAAAAGTTTAGTTGAAACCATCTCAAACCATACATATACACAAAATCCAACAACAAAATGGTGACCATAACAAAACAAATCAACAGCAAAATGGTGACCATAACAGAAACAAACTAACAATAAAAAGATACTTATTAAATTTTGCTCTAGCAAATAACTTTGTTATCTCAGCAAAATATTTTTATTTTGGTGTTTTAGATCAACAAATTCAATATTTCAAAGAGTATATATAACACAACTACCAAAATTAGATGTTGAAATGACATAGAGTTCTCATTGTTACAGAAAAATAATTAATCAAGAAGTATGAATGAAGAAGAAATCTCATGAACCGACTGCCTTTGCCTCTGCCTTTGCATTATCCTTGTCTCCTTATCTGCAGAACAAATTGGAACTCTAAAGGAACTTGACAACCTCCTGTAGATGTGTGAAGTAGAGGACAAAGTTGAATAGAAATCAATACTCTCGTATATTTAGTAAAATAGAAATCAAGTGGCATTGGCTTGTGTGAAGCATTTAATGCTTTAGTGGTTTCACTGTCAAGCATGGATTCAAGAGGTTGGTGCTCGAAATACCACTAATCGTTTAAGTGAAACTTAGTGGTTATATCAAACTACATGCAATGCATATTGACTTATTAACTAATGCTTCATAGATGCTTGGTGTTTCATATTGGATATTTTTTACTTTTCTCATAAAATTGGACAATGTTTAATTGCGATTTTCAGTTTTACAATAATTTATTGGTTAAGTTACATAATTTGATCCAGATAAAGATAATAAAGTGGCCCAATAAATGATCTAAATCTATGAGTTGATGTTCGTGTGGAAAATAGATCTGATCAGCATGGACTGAACCTATATCGGGCCTATAATGAGAAAGCCTGATATGGAAGCTATATATAAATTTTAAGGTCTCCTGCAATTGCTCATGTTATTCGTAAGCATAAGGATTCTTTGACCAGTTAAGAGAGCTTACATTTTGAGAAAAACTATAGAAAGATGTTGACCGCGTCATAGTGAGCAATTCCAGTGAAGACGACAATGGCGCGCTCGTTTCGGCTTCGAAAAGCTAGTTTGAATTTATGGAACCAAAATTAGGTATTTTCTGTTCTTCGTTTATTGCCCTTTCACGTTATATCCGGGATACTAACTAAGGTATCGTTACGTGTTACATATGGTATCAAAGTAGTGACGTGATTGGGTGGTTAAAAACGAAGATTTTTCAATTTTTTTCTATAAGGTTTTAGTAGAGTTAACTTATATTTTTCAGTTTTCTTGCTTTTATTGCATTAAATTGGTATAAATGTGTTTATCCCTGAGAAACGGGCTGAAAAGAGCCTGAGAGCTCAAAAAACAAACTTAAAACTCACTGAAAATCGCATTTTCTGGTGAGAGAGCTCCTCTTCATCGGGCGCGTGTTTCGACTGGTGAACAGTAATGGTCTGGTGCGTTCATTGCACGTGCTGGTGTCAGTGGATGCGTCTGCGCATTGCAGTGACATGCGCCAGATGCATCTCCAGCTCGTCTGTATTGGCGCGTGTTTGACCATTGCCTCTCGCGCATATGCCCGCCTGATGGGTCAGCTGACGTCACGGAATTGCTACAATTTAAAAAATACACAAAATTTCATATTTCCTATAAGAGTGCCTCGAGGTGTTTTTGGTCAATTTTCGGATCCGGGAAATTTATAAAGTGAAAATTTCCATTTTTCTAGATTTATTACATTAGTAATAAATTAAAGTTTAATTCTAAAAAGGAATTAAGGCGTTTTAAATCTGATTTCAAGTAAATTTTCATGCTTCGGACATCACTTAAGGGATACTTCAAGTCTTCATGTCTCGGGTCTTATGTTCAGTGTTCGAGATTGCATGATAGTTACTCGAAAAAGGTTTTAAAGACATTTTGAAGCCATTTTTGAGTGAATTGCAATGAACTTCCCATAAGGGAGATACATAAAGGCCTCATATCTCGGGTGTTCAGTTTAGTGTCCGATAATGCACAATAGTCATTCTAATGACATTTTACTTTGCAAAAGTCTCAAATGAAGTTTTCAGAGAATGTCTTCAGTACGAGTGTGTGACAATGAGGCTGTGCATTTGAGTTTTTAGCATTTATTAATGTTACATTGTCATATACCATATGCCCATGAAGAATGTGAGGATGACATAAAGATGTATCCCTTGTGTTTGTAGACTTTTTGAGTGCTGATGAGGATATAGTTACCACATTGGCCTTTTGAGTCAATATTTTGAGTTGTTCTGCTCACACGTTAGGGGATGTCTCTGGTCTCATGTTTAGTTATTCAGCCCATAAGTGTTGGCCTTACATGAGATTTTGAGATGTGCATAAAGGCATTGGATAGAGGAAAGTCATTGCTTGAATGATTTATTTGCCCACAGGTAGTAATGTCATGAGAGTTGATGGTTTGTACTTTGATCAGTTTTGTGTGGAGGTCTAGTTACATATATTATGTATTCAACCCACAAGTGTTTCATAATATGTGTGACTTGATTTTCAATAAAGATACTGGTTAATGGCATTGAGTATCGTTGTTATCCTACATTTGTGCTGATTTAAACATTGTTATTTTGCAGTCACTTTTTTGGTCAACAATATCAATGTCACCATTGAAACATTGACCGGTTTCAATACGAAGAAGTGGATAGAGTATGTATTGAATGCTATGGAGATAGCTAAGGTTGATATGGCCATACAAACAGATAGGCTATCTCCACCTACATCCATGAGCTCAAGAGCTCATAAAGCAGCCTATGAAGCCTGGGATTGGTCTAACAGATTATGTCTTATGACCATTAAGAGATCCATACCTGACCATCTGCTTAGTGGACTTCCGAAAAAAGACATAGCGAAGGAGTTTCTTGGAAATGTCTCCCAGAGGTACATAGTCTAACCTAATGTTAAGACAAGTGCCTTGATAAAAGAATTATTCCCCATGAAGTCTAAAGAAGAAAGGGGAGTAATGGAGTACATAACAGGAATGATCCATCTTTATAGTAGACTGAAGATGCTAAATATTCCTCTTCTTAATGTCTTTACAATTCACTAGACTCTAAATACACTCCCTCCAAAGTTTAGTAATTTGGTCATCACATATTATTCGCCGAATGAGGAATGAGACTTCAATGCTTTGATTACCCATTGCATTGCTGAGGAGTAGAAACTCAAGCTTGCTACTCTTACAGCCCTCGAAGCAACTAAAGGGAAAAGAAAGATGAAGCCCACTAAATTCAAAGGTAGAAAGACTAAATCTTCTCCACATACTAATGCTGGTCAATCCAGTACTGTTAAAGGTCCACATGACATAAAGAAACCAGTAGTATGAGATCTAAAAAGGAAAGACTGAGACTATAAGGTAACTCCTTGACTTATTAATTTATTAATCTAATTTGCGATAGTCGCATTAAGTAATTGGTGGCTATATAGTGGAACACCTGATCACGATGCTTTCACAATGCATGAGTCTATATTCAGGATAAAGCCAAATAAAAGAAAGAAGAAACTGATGATTCATAACAATAAAGAAGTGGAAGTAATATCTATAGGGGATGTATATACTGAACCTTGTTGTAAGGTTCATTTTGCTTTTTACATGACAAATTTTATATGTGATCTTTGTATCAATTTTGGACAAAGAAGGTTGATGTTTTGTATTTAATGCTTTTGTTGTATAGTTGTTGTCTAATGCAAAACATAATGGTACAATTTTCTTGTCTTATGCTTTATATAAAATGTGTCTTACCCCGAATTAGATATATGCCTCTTTGTATCTTGCTAAACAAGTCATGAAAAGAAGAATCCTGATGAACAAGAAGTCATACACGGTGTGACATAAAAGTTTAAGCCACATTTCCAGAGCTAGGATTGAGGAATTGATTAAGGAAAACATTCTCTCAATTTTAGATTATGATAATATGAAAACATGTGCTGACTGTTGCAAGGGTAAATTGACTAAATGCCTGTTTGGTTCAACTTTTGAAGGATAAAAAAGTACTTTTTTTCACCGCAAAAGTTATTTTTAAGAAAAATAAATATTTGATCGTAAAATCTAAAAGTACTTTTTTAATATAAATGACTTTTTTAGAAGCTAAAATACAGCTTTTTAAGAAACTCAAATTTGGATTTTTTCAAAAAAACTCTACTGACAAAAGCTCTACTGATATAAGCTCATCCAAATAGGCACTAATAAGGAAGAAAAGTTAACTTGTGCTTCTGACTTGTTGAATCTGGTATGTACAAATATCAGTAGACCTTATTACATTGCATTGTGCAATTCTAAAAGTATTCTGACATTTATTGATGATTATTCTCATTATAGTTATATGTTCTTGCTTAAAGATTGAAGGTTAATAACCAATTGGGAAAATTCATCAAGAGAGTCAGATCTGACCGTAGAGGAGAATATCATGGAAAACATGGTGTTTCAGGACTTGAAAAGGTTCGTTTACTAGATATATGGAATCAGTTAGAATAGTGACTTAGTTTACTATGCTGGGTAGTCCTGAGCATATTGGTATGTTGCCAAAAGACATAATTGCACCCTAAAGGACTTGAAGAAGTCGATACAAAACAGGGCACTCTAATATGGTGGGATACAATGACTGATGAGATGCAAGCCATGACGTATAGTAAGGTCTAGAAGGTAGTTGATTTGTAACGGAACTATAAACTCATTAGTTGTAACTGAAGTTTTAGACCTAAATGTTTTCGGGATAAAGTTTAACAATTTATGGGCTTGCTCAGTTGCCTGATGGTTCACTCAGGGAAAAAGGTTAACTTTAATGTTACTTTTTCTTTCGTATCCTCATACGATACATTTTCGGTGATTATGACAATTGTTGCTTATGATGATATAGAGTTACATCAGATGACTATCAAAACTGCTTTCCTGAATAAAGACCTTTATGAAGAGGCTTATATGGTACAACCTGAAGGATTTAAGGATCTAAATAGAACTGACATGGTTTGCACTTTAAGCAGATCAATATATGATTTACTTCAAACCTCCCGAGAGTGATACCTTACAATTAGTGAGGTTATGACCTCTTTCGGCTTCATGGAAAATAAAGTTAAAAAGATGCTTGTACTATGAGGTCAGGGAGAGCAAAGTTAGCTTCCTATTACTACATTTAGATGATATATTGCTCACATCAAATTACTTGACCATGTTGTATAAGGTTAAGCAACTTTTAGTCAAGAACTTTGACATGAAGGACCTTGGTGTAGCATCTTCTATCCTAGGTATTTAGATTCATCGAGACATATCTCAACACTCATTAGACCTCTCATAGAGTGCATACATTGAGAATATGTTACAAATGTTTAATATGATTAACTGTAAACATGTCGTAGCACCTATCTCTCACAGTAAGAGATAATCTTTGGTACAATATACAAAGAATAAAGTAAAGAGAGAGGTTATGAGAAATGTTTTGTATATTAGTATGGTTGGTAGCTTGATGTATGCTTGGGTAAGTACTAGGAGGGACATTGCATTTACTGTTAGACTGTTTGGTCAATATTTGGTTAACCCAGGTGTAGACTATTGAAATGCAGTGAAGCAAGTATTAAGATAATTAAGGGAAATCAAGGATTATATGTTGACATATAGAAAAGACAACAGACTAAATCTCGTAGGGAATTTAGATCCAAATTTAGTTATGTATCTGAATGATCAAAAGTTCACTTAAGATTATAGTTTAAGTTTGCAGATGGTACAATGTCGTGGAAGAGTGTCAAGTAGATACAGGTGATTTCCTCAACCATGCATGCAAAGTGTATGCTATATGACTATTTCAGAGACAGTTTCACTTAGAAACTTAATTTCTGAGTTATCTGTAGTTAATTCAGTAGCTAGAGCCATTCGGTTGTGCTGTGATAATCTTGCTATTGTATTGTTTAATAACAACATTGAAGATCACAAGGTCTTAACATTTCAAGGTCAAATATTTGGCCATAAAAGAGTTGATACGAAAATGTGACAATTAAGGTTAGGAGCATTTAAGGACTGAGGAACTATTAGTCGATCCTCTAACTAAAGGACTTCGCCCACTTATGTTTGTAATACAAGTATATAGTATGAGTGATTTGAAGTCCTTAGACACTGTTAGTTAGAGGATCATTATGTTTGCTCCATATACATTTGTACATTTATACATTTTATGTATTATGACAGTATGATGGTTTATCAATAAAGATGATCATCGTTGATCCTCAATAATACGTGTTATAATATATTGTCATAATACATATGAAAGTCTTAATATCTGTGTCGATCTTAAGCATTTAAAGGTCATTGGACATATATAAAGATTGACCTTGAGCCTATGTCATGTAGACGCATATAGTTTTATAGGGATATCTGTAAAGTTTGACATGACATAGGGGAATATAAGTTTTTAATCCCATAAAAGTTCTCTAATGCAATTTAGCATTCAGTTGGAGAACATAAAGGTATTCTCTAATGCCCTTCAGCATTTGGTAAGAGGAAACCAGTTTTCTCTAATGCTGTTTAGCATTCAGTAAGAGAAAACAAGATTTATCTAATGCAGTTTAGTATATGCGGTTTAATATAAAGTTAGAGAAATAGAGACCTACAAACAAAGATTATATACATTAGATCATACAGGTATTATTCTAGTTTGCCACACTCTATTTTCCCATTCATCTTAGTGAGTTATTAGATATGCATGATTGTATTGAATCTGTGTTGCACATGACACATGCATTTGATACTTTTTGATATTAAATGCCTTGTAAGATGGAATGATAGACTTTTGTTATCTTTGGATCAAATGTTTTGTTTTTAAAACTTAGTCGACTAATACAGTAGCACGACTTAATCAAGTTTTTAAAACTGTTTTAAACTTGAGTTAATAATGTAATTAAGTATCCAAGGGGGAAAATGTTGGATATTTTTTACTTTACCCATAAAGTTGGACAACATTTAATTGCATTTTTTGATTTTACAATAATTTATCAGTTAAGTTAAGTAATTTGATCAAGATAAAGATAATAAAGTGACCCAATAAATGAACTAAATTAATGGGTTGAAGTCCCTACAAAAAATGGATCACAATCAAGGTGTACTAGACCTATATTAGGCCTATGTTGAGAAAGCTCGATATGGAAGCTATATATAAAGGTTAAGGTCTCTTGTAATTGTTCATATCATTCGTAAGCATAAGGATTCTCTGACTCATTAAGAGAGCTTACGTTTTGAGAAAACTGTAGAAAGATATTGACTACATTTCGGTGAGTAGTTTCCGTGAAGACGGCGGTAGATTCGAGCTCGTTTCGACTTCGAAAAGGTTGTTTGAAATTATAGAACTAAAATAAGGTATTTTTCGCATGTCTTCGTTTATTGTCCTTTCACGTTCGATCTAGGATATTTAACTAAGGTATCATTACGTGTTACATTTCAATCCAACTATCTCGAATTTAACATGATTAAAAAAGCCAATCTTACCATTCCAGTTCTATTCATTACTACATCAATATAGTTATTTTTTTATTAGTTAGAGTGCTTTACAAGCACCACTGAAGATGTGGTGAAATAGAATAGCAATTACAAAGTAATGTAATTTTGTAGCAGAAGATTCCTCTGAGAAGAAGACCAAAAGTGTTCCAAGTCCCAAAATGGCATGTGGGTGCTTTTTCATCAGCAAAATATGAGTGTGAAGAAACTCAGAGAGTTCTCATGGCTTCCAACAGTCTACTCTACCACCATTGTTAGTTTTGTTTTGCATTTACCATCTTCTCAAAAATTGGACCAGAGTGCAATGATAGGGTTCATATTATTTGTAGTTGTCTATTGTGCTTTCATGGATGTCAAATACACAATAGCAACAGCTGCGATGAGATCTGAGAAGAGAGAAGATGGTGGAGGTGAGGAGAGAGTTTAATTTGGAGAAATATGAAGTTTAGGTATTGATGAAAAGTTTGACTGGTTATCTGAAAAATATGCCAATTCTTTGACAAAACGGTCAGTTTTTATACATATAGGTTATTAAATAAACCCTGATCAAAAACTGGTTGATTTAGACTATTTTTTGTTAGACTGGCCTGTCCGGTCCAATTTTTAAAACTTTAATTACAAGCCTATTCCAGGTAGAATATGGGATTCTATATCACTTGACTTTATCATTCATCTTCTTTTGCCTCCGAGAAAATCAATTATTCTGGTGATGATCAATCTCCTCTCAAAACAGGCTCATATTTCAGCTCTTCCTCCTCATTTTACAGATTCCATGGTCGCTGCAATTCTTATCAAGGATGTGGTGAAATTACACGATTTCTCATCAAATATCATTTCTGATAGAGACCTTATCTTTATGAGTTGTTTCTGGCAAGATTTATTCCGATTACGGGGCACATTTTTGGCTTCGAATAGGGCATACCATCCATAAACGGATGATCAGATTGAAGTTTTGAATCGCTGTCTCGAGGATTATTTGCGAGCTTTTACGACAAACAATCCGAAGACTTGGTTCTCATATCTTCATTAGGCTGAACATAATTACAATCCTGTCTTCCATTCGGCTCTGCAGATGACACCATATGAAGTTGTTTATAGTCGGCCTCCTCCTACATTGCGTGACTACATCTTTGGTCATACCTCTGTTACTACGTTAGAGGATGCACGCTCAATCGCCAAGTTTTGCTAGCCAAGTTGCAATCCAACCTCCAACGACCTAACTTCGCATGCGTAATTTAGCTAATGCCAAGCGCACTGACATGGAATTTTCGGTTAAAGACTGGATTTTCTTAAAGCTCCAACCATAACACCAGTCCACCCTTGCTCATCGTCAGTCAACAACCTCCCCCGACGATTTTATGGCCCATTTCAAATCCAAGAACACATTGGCAAAGTTACATATGGCCTCTCCCTACCAATTGAAGGTAAAATACACAACGTTTTTAATATTTCCCTCCTTAAAAAAATGTATTGGAGCTCCTCTCACTTAACCATCTCCCTTACCTTCACAATTCATCAACTATCAGCCATTGCTCTTACCAGCAGAAATCGTAGCCACCAGAACAGTAATTCAACATGGAACCCCTATGCCTCAACTCCTCATTCGCTACGAAGGACAACCATCATCAGATGCTACTTGGGAATATTTGCATGAATTCAGCAAAGACTATTCTCATTTCAACGTTGAGGACAGGGTTGGTTTCGACGGAGGGAGTATTGATGCAGAATCAGGCAATGCAATTCAACCCATCGAGCTTCGCAGATCTCATAGGACCCATATCAAGCCAGCAAAACTGCGTGATTACATATAAATCTTACAATACAAATAATTTTGTTATTTTATCATTTTAGTATTTCCAAATGATGAGTTGTCAGAGAGGAATTGCAACTGAATTATGTTGCACAACCCAATAATATATGGGAACAACAAAAGAAAGAAAAGGCAGAGAAGAATTATCCGTTTCCTTTGTTACTCTTCTTGTTTTACTTCGTTCTTTTCTTTTCCCCTGAGCTAGTTGCTAGCAAGGGCAGCAGTCTCACTAGATGAAAGCTACAACGCATACATGACTGCATTACCAAGCTTGGTAATAGAAGCTGTTCAAAGACCAGCTAAAACCAATTGAAAAGTGTGTGTGAGAAAGGGAAACAAATTCACGCTCTGGTGTGTGCAGAAGCGTGGATGAAGTCAATAACTCTGAACAAGGAAGCAACGATACAATTGAATGATACTAGAAAGAAGTCTAGCATGACATATCAATCCTCCTTTTTATGAGAAACTCTAGCACGATGACGAAGTTCAGCCCTTTTCCACTTAACAATCAGGTAACACAAGGAAAGGAGGGTATTTACCTGCAAAATCAAGAAGAGACAGCATACTTGGCAAAAGATGGAACAAAGCAAGGACCAGAAATGAAAGAATATTAAATTTCGAGTGCAAAGACTAACCAAAATTATCATTGCGATGACAAGAAGTGGCCCAGACCAGAGTACCGAAAGAAAAAGTCCATGTGGGTCGAAATAATTCTGGCTTGCAAAGGTCCTCCAGTTCTCGCTCAGAACTTTATTCAGCCTCTCAGCAAAGTACACGCCAGACACTACATGACAGAAATAAATAAGATAAGGATGCATTCGTAGTAATATGAACACAGAAAACAGCCCAATACATCAAGCATGCAAGAAGCTTAAAGTCCAAAATATGTTTTTACCTTAAAATTAGAAGTATAGAAATAAAAAACAAAAATCATGAAACAAATAAAAAATTTACAACAATCTGAAAGCCAATAAGTGTTCAATCTAGAGAATACAGATGTAAAGTAAAATAAACTTTTGGAAGGTTAAAGTAGAATTTAGTACAGTGAATGATAGTATCTATCCTTATCAAACTTAAGCATGTCACACACGGGAGAACAAACAAGTGAATGGAA
Source organism: Erythroxylum echinodendron (assembly GCA_027575705.1). Lineage (NCBI taxonomy): Eukaryota > Viridiplantae > Streptophyta > Magnoliopsida > Malpighiales > Erythroxylaceae > Erythroxylum > Erythroxylum echinodendron. The sequence goes on from JANZXR010000003.1 coordinate 7,672,687, forward strand.
TAAAAGGTGAATATTATGTAAAACTGGACCACAAGATTACGATGAATCACAACAGAAATAGTGATCCTAAATTTTCTATGGGGTTTGATGAATAGGCTTTGACTGAAAACGTTTGAATTCCCAAGGAAAAGCTACTAAGTTCCCATTCCAGGCTGTAGATAATTTCTGACGAAGTCAAGGTGCTGGCCTATATCAAAATATCCTACTGAAAACAATGCAGCAGTTTTGCATCTTTGGCAATTTCAGGACTGTAACAGTTCAAAGTTTGGAGAAATGTTTGCAATTTCTTAGCCACCATAATTCAAGAAGTTTCAACTTTGACACAGGGGCTTCTGCCGTTTGTTACGAACAATAACTATGGAAGTGCAAGTGATTACAAAGGGATCATTGGTTGAAATTTTGTTCACTAGTACACAACCCAGTTAAGAATCTAGATGGCTTCAGATCTCACCAGTACAGCTTTTAGCACTGCATCAAACTCTTTTGTAGTTTCCGAATGCGTAGAAAGGAAATGGTGATTCAGTTTGCTTCAAATAAACTTACCACCACATGACCTTTCTTATTTCAGATATTTTACTGATCCTTCATTTTCCTTTTAGGTGCATGCCTAATTTTATTTCAAAAGCATGCAGAGTGATATTACCGTTAAGATCTTTAAATGGAGAATGCAAAAATTTCCTCACAGCTACCTTTTTTGATCATTGCACAGGCTATTGGACTATGGCCATAAAACAGAGCGCAACAATTCCCAAACCTACGATCTCGCTATTCCGTGTATGATGGAATTGAAACACAAGACTTCCAACCCTTGAACACAATTATTAATCAGAGTACAATTCTTATTCTAACTAAAGCAGTGACACTGTATAATTTCAAGAAGGTAATGCACTTACAAGCCACTAGGAATAAGAACATCTGAAAATTTGTATGCTGTCTTGAAATTATAGTCACTATCAGCAACAAAAAGTGGAATCCCAAAAGCCCCATTAACCAAGGCTCCTGCAAAGGAAACAAAATCCATCATCATTACATAAACAGTAAAAAGAAGGATTTGAATGTTTGAATCGACAAGATGAAATGGGTACCCTCCAGTCAATGGCGTGGAAGAAACCAATAAAGTTATCGTACGCTGGACGGATACCAGAGCGGAGCTCGGAGGAGAGTTTCTCAACAAGATCAGCCATTTGGTCCATGTGTTGGTCCAGAGCCGATCTCAGGTCATCCATTTGTATGTGTGTGTGTTGTCTATAAAGTCAATTAACTGCCGATTGCTTCTGCGATTTCTGAGTTTCTTTGAGTAGTAAAACTTTCGGCAACGTATTTGGATCCGTAAGACGAGTGGAACCCAGCAAGAGACAACAACGACGAAGTTCCCGTGAGGTAATTGTAAACGGCGAGGATGTGAAGCCGATCGTGAGAGGCACTTCACATTTATGGGGTTTGTGAAGTCTGGTGAAACACTGAAGAGCGGCTCTAGAGTGTTTTAGAACAACAAATATTCTCGTCGAGATGACGTCGTATTGAGGATAAAGAAAATAACAAAGAACCTAATTAGAAGCAAAGGCTCTCTCTAGAAACAAAATAAAATAACTCTGTGAGCCCACTCAGCATTTTCTTTTCTAAAAAAAAAATTATAAAATTTAAAATTTAAAATTTATTCAATTTTATTATAATAGTCCAAATTATTAAAAATAACAATAAAATTATTAAAATCATTGAAATTAACAATAAAATTATCTTTTAATTTGTCATAAAAACTTATAATTAACAGTATTAATATAATAAAATTTATTTTTAAGACGTAATTATTAAAAATATATATAATAATTAAATTAAAATTTGCTTATTTTCTATAATCCTCATCAAAACAAGATACAACAATAAAAGGAAGAAAAAGAAAGGATATCGATTCGAGATATGGATTAAGTCGGCGGAGGGAGGAGTTAAAGGATTTCCAGAAAAAAGCATCCCAATGACACTGTTTTCTTCCTGCACTTTTAGTGCAGTTCTTGAACTAATGCAATAATTATTTTAACATTGTCATCTTTAAATCTACTAGTTTTTGTTATTTCTCCAACGATGAAGAGTTAAAACTCTGATCTTCTGGCAAATTAAGTAGAACTTCAACCTCTTAATTAGAGATGTCAATGGCCCGGGCCGGGCCCGGGCCGGCGATGGCCCGACCGGGCTCATTGAAATTTCCCCTCGGGCCATTTCGGCCCAC
>JANZXR010000003.1:7680137-7717789 GCA_027575705.1 Erythroxylum echinodendron
CCCAGCCCGGCCATTTCAAGGGCCAATTTTTAGACCCGTGGCCCGGCCCATGGGCTGGTTTGACCGGGCCAAACCTGTTAACTTCGGGTTGGGCCGGACCAGGTTGGGCCGGGCCGGGCCACTTTTGCCATTCCTACTCTTAACTTGTGATTTGATCTTATCTTACTTGTGTCCCCAGACCATTACTTCTAAAGAACTAGGCCTTTAGTTGGTTCTCTAATAGCAAATGTTGCGTCGATCATGATAACGACAACGAGCACTCAGTTTTTTGCCCTCCCAATTATGGGAAGATTAACGTAGTATTTGATTGGTGTCTTCGTCAACGAAGACGGAGGACAAGAACATAATAATTCTATCTAAAATTGTATTTGCTTGTTGTCTTCACCTATTTTCGTTCCTTCTTCGACGTATAAAGATAGAAATCTTTTGTTCCTTCCAAGACTGTGGTACAAGATTTCTTATGCTAGGGACAAAAACAAAACATATAAGGAAATGTCAGAAATACTCCTCCCCTACATAAACAATTTGTTATTCTTAATTATATTATTAAACTCATCATCATCATCATCGTTGTTATTATTATTATTATTATTATTATTATTATTATTATTATTATTATTATTATTATTATACAAAATTAATTTCTTATTGTTATTATTATTATTTGTTAATTTTTTTACTAATACAAATCATTCGTTAAAATAATCAACGAATTACATATTTCCAATCATATTATACTGCAGGGGTATTTTAGTCATTGACACTAATTATAATTTATTGGTTAATAAATGCACAATATTAACTAATTGGAGCACATTGGTGGACTACTGAGACATATTGGTTTGCCAATGTATCTTTAAAGGAACATTAATCAACCAATATGTTAACAAATACTCGTGTTACATACTTAACCTATATTAGTTGATCATTAACTTATATTAGTTTACCAATCCCCTAAACTCATAATTTTAATAATTTGAAATATTGATTTTTTAATGCAATTATAATTAAAAAATTTCTAAAATGTACCCTAAAGAGTGTTTAAAAGATCAAGAGGCTTTTTCTTTTAAAAACAAAGGCTTTAATACATGTTGATGAATAAAAGGACTCGTGTAATGAAGTAAGATAAAATATTTATGCATAGTAAGCCTTTAAGATTATTAAAGTGAATAAAAGAGATTGCAATCAAGATTACAAAATATATACTGACCTTGATGTGTCTTGATCTTGTTTTATTCTTGTTTTGACCTTCACTTTGAAGATTACAGACTTTAACTTTTCTTTTTGATCTTTGATTCTTTATAACTATATTCTTGAGTTATGACCACATTTTGTTCTTTTCTTGCTTCTCATCAAAATAATATACTCATTGGTAGTACTTAAGTTTTGATATCATTAAAACATCAATTGGAAACTCTCTTTTCAATTGGAATAATCTTACCCTTTTTATGACAAAATATTTATGATATTTGAGAGTAATAATAAATTTAAGCATACAATCACGGTGGTAATTATCTCCCCCTTAATTCACGAATAAAACATAATCCAATGTAAAGAACAAAAGAGATTAAATATTAAGTATAAAAGAAATATTCATAAATGTAGATAAACTTAACATAACATAAATTTACTTAAACATAAAATACCATATAAAGTATGAGGAAAAATCACTCCCCCTAATGTCATCACCCCCTATGAATCTAATATTGCTAATCTTTCTCTGCAGTTTTATAGTCATCAAAAAGCTATCCAAGCAAAATAAAGTGCCATAAATATATTAAGTTAGAAAGTCCCCAAAATTTAATAGACAATTATACCTAAAACTCAAACTCGATCAAAATATTAACAATTAAGTATAATTAGATACAAATACATTAATTAAACCCTTAATTGCATTTCTAAACAATCAATTTTAGAAAAAAAGCATAAAGAAATCAAACATCCCTAATTTTGCTAATATGCTTAAACTGAAAAGTTCGATTGGCACAAAAATAGTTAGTTTTGATAAGATTAAATGCTAAAATTGTCAAAATTAATTGAAATATCCCACTATTAATCTTATAAAATAATGCATAATTTTGAAGGTTCTAAAAATTTCTAAAAAGCCAAATTTTAACAAAATTAAAGATGTATCGATATAATTGAAATAGAAATAACTTTGACTCATTTTTAATTTGATTATGGAAGAATAAATTTAAAAAGATACTTTACTCCTTTTTTAATTTGATTGTGGAAGTATCAATTAGAGAAGATAACTCTGAATAATTAAAATTTTTTAGAAAAGTAAAATTAAAATCCTAAGATGACAAATTTTCAATTTGATGCAATCTAACTTATGAAATTAAAACTACAAAACTCATATGAATCATAAAAGTAGTTAAAGAAAATGTAGAATTTAGTAAAACCCTAAACTCTAAAAGAATTAAAAGTTGATCCATAAACTCTAAAAGAATTAAAGTTGATCCAAAGAAGAGTTGATGAATGTGTTTGTTAAAGATCTTTAACATGAAAGCAAAGAGAGTTGAAGATACGGTAATTAGTTGCAATAGGAATGATGTTTTTCAAAGAAAAACAAAGTTGTATAGTATTTTCGGAGGTATAAACAAACAAAATGGGAAATAAAGAAAAAGGAGGAGGGGGAGGGGGCCTCACATCATGAAGATTGGTTAACCGTATAACTTTAATAGTTGATCAGTGTTTAAGCATGCAATCTCTTTACAAACTCACTTTATGTGTGGTCAGCCACACTAAGCATCCAATCTTGTTACAAACTAACTGAAACTTGATTTTTCTTGTTTATGATGTCAAAAGAAAGTAAGATATCCAAAGCTAACGAGGAAACCTAGCTAAGACAAAATGTGATTGGACCATCTTTTCTCTTTTACTTTTTGCTTTGGTTTAGTCTAAAATATTCAGATGATCTAAATCCTTTCTCCTTGGCCCATCCTAGTTTTATTCTTATTGTTTTTTTTTCTTTTCTTTGCTTGATAACAGAACAAATAGATTAGTTACAAAGTCCCCAATCTGTTACAACGAAATTGTCTACACTAGCTTATAAATACACATTTCATCATTCAATAAAGATGATGAACTCTTTATACAATTTGTTGAGTTTCTTGTCATTATATCAGAGCATTGAGTAGCTCAATATTTTCGTTCCTTGGGTTTTCATCCTCTATCAATTCTCTATCCTTTTGACTTCGATTCCTCTATTTTTCATCTTTTTAGCTTTCTTTCCTTCTTCACCATGTCAGGAGCTCCAGGTCCCTCTTATGCCAATATAGCCGCAAATCAAACACAATATCAATCACCTACACAAAACTTTCTTAGACAAGAAGACCACCCAGCCAGTTCTTATTACCTACATCCCAGTGAAAATCCTTCTTTGATTCTAGTTTCCTCTCTTTTGACAGGCTCCAATTATCACTCTTGGGTAAGATCCATACGAATGGCATTGCTGTCAAAAAACAAACTGAAGTTCATTGATGAATCTATCCCAGTATTGCAAAAGGAAGACCCACTGTTCATGTATTGGGAAAGATGTAATACAATGGTACTCTGATGGCTACTAAGATCTGGTTCAGATTCTATAGCACAAAGTGTCATCTAGTTTGATTCTGCAATGGAAGTTTGGAGAGACTTAGAGGGAATATTTTCACAAACAGCTTCCTTTAGAATATCTTACCTCCAAGAAGAAATATACAGTTTTAAGCAAGGTAATCTTTAGTAACTAATTATTATACTCATCTTAAAATGTTGTGGGATGAATTCTTTAATCTAAGACCCATGCCTAATGGCAAGTGTGAACCACAATGTCACTGTGATGTTCTTGCTACTTTCAAAACTGGGATTGCGTTATCAGATTCCTAAAAGGGTTTAATGAATCTTTTTCTACTGTCAAATCCCATATTATGCTCATGGATCCCTTACCTGATATAAAAAGAGCCTTTGCCATGGTGGCACAACATAAGAGACAAATGACCATCACATCACAACAATCCTTACCCTCTACAGTTATTGAGCCACAAGCTTTCTTTAGCAAAATTGATACCAGAAGAAATTTCCAACAAAACAAAAATAATTTTTGTGGAAACATAGGTCATATAGAAGCCAAATGCTATAAAAAAAATAGTTACCTCCTAATTTTTCACCCAATTCAAGACCATATTTTACAAAAACAGCAATCAAGGGAAACAAAAAGCAATCAACCAAGTAGAAACTCACCTGGACGGACTCACCTTAGACATTGAAAATTTTTCCCTTGCCAAAGAGTCTAGACAGGATCTTGCAAGCTACAGCCTCACTGCAGAACAGTACACACAATTACTACATATTTTGCATAAGGACAATGACTCAAAGGAGAAATCAGTCAATGCACCTCAAATCAACACAATCTCTACTGATAATAAAAGGTACATCTAAACCTGATATGCTTTCTGATTTATGGTCATCCATCTGGATTCTTGATTCTGGAGCTAGTGACCACATCATTTGTTCCTTAAATTTTTTTACAACCTACAAAACAGTAGATTCTTTAACTGTCAGACTACCAAATGGCCACTCTACTCCTGTGACACACATTGGCACAGTCAATATTTCTTCCCTTACTCTCACTGATGTACTTTTTGTGTCTATATTCTCCTTTAACTTGATTTTAATCAGCAAGCTAATTATTTTCCTTGTCAACTAATTTTTTCACTTCATTCGTGTCAAATTCAGGACATCAAAGCTATGAAGATGATTGGTTTTGCTAAACAAATCAAAGGCCTCTACCATCTCACTCCATCAACTCAAGATCATAACCCAATCCTTTGTCATGTTTCCTCACCCCAAGACAATTTATGACATATAAGACTAGGACACATTTCTAACCAAAGGCTACAAACTTTGTCTAGAAAAGATTCGATAGTTATTTTTCAGTACGCAAAACAATGTGATGTTTGTAATTTTGCTAAATAAAGAAAATTATCCTTTCATCCTAGTATTTCTGTTGCAAAAGCTTATTTTGATCTAATTCACATCGACATTTAGAGTCTTTACCATACACCATCTTTTCTTGGCTATAAATTTTTCTTAACTATTGTGGATGACCATAACAAAATGACATGGATACATTTGATGAAGCAAAAATCAGAAACCAAAGACTGAATAAAGGGATTCTGGTCTTATATTGAAAGACAATTTGACAAACATTTTAAGTCTATTCGCAGTGACAATGACGTAGAATTTCGGATGACAAACTTTTACAAAGAAAAGGAGATTTTACATGAGACCACATGCATTGAAACACCACAACAGAATGGCAGAGTCGAAAGAAAGCATCAACACATTCTCAATGTTGCTAGAGCCCTAAAAATGCAAGCTAATCTGCCTACAAAATTTTGGGCAGACTGTGTCCTACATATAGTGTACTTGATTAACCGTATTCCCTTACCACTCCTATCTCACAACTCACCATATTCTATCTTATTTGGTACTAATCCAGATCTCACTTCCCTAAAAGTTTTTGGTTGCCTGTGCTTTGCTTCCATTAACGAAGCAAACAGAGGCAAATTCAATGTAAGGGCAAGGAAATGTATTTTTATTGGTTTTTCTACAGGTACTAAGGGCTACAAAGTTTTTGACCTCAACTCTAACCAATAATTATTAACTAGATATGTACAATTTTATAAACATATGTTTCCTTTCTTCACCTCACCTATTCCCTCTGATCTTCCTTCTCCCATACTACCTATCCACACCAATTCAGCTACTGATGATATCCTACCATCAGTCCCTGCCATTTTGCAACCTTTACATACCCTAAATTTCCCTTCATCCTCTTCATCATCTTCACCACCACAAAATCCACCCATTCGTCGCTCTAAAAGACAAACAAAACCTCCATCTCACCTCACTGATTATATCTATTCTACAATACCATTTACCTCCCGTCATTCTCTCTCTTTAGTCCTCTCTTATGACAATCTGTCCCCTTCACATCAAATTTTCTCAGCTAGACTTACCTCATAAAAGGAGCCTACTGCCTACCATCAGGCAATTCAACATCAAGAATGGAAAGATGCCATGCAAGCTGAATTAAAAGCTTTACAAGACAATGAAACATGGGATCTAAAGTTCTTACCTGAAGGAAAAGTTGCTATTGACTGTAAGTGGGTCCCCAAGTTTAAATATAACGCAGATGGGAGCCTCTAATGATGTAAGAGTTACATGGTAGCTAAAGGATATAAACAGCAAAAAGGCCTAGATTACAGTGAAACTTTTTCCCCTGTAGTAAAAACAACAATAATTCGACTTCTATCAGCACTGGTAACAAACAAAAATTAGTTTTTACACCAACTGGACATAAATAATGCATTTTTACACAGTGACTTGCTTGAAGAAGTTTATATGAAGCCTCCCTCAGGTCTTGTTCTTCCTCATCCAGACCTCGTATGTCATCTTAAGAAGAGCATCTATGGATTGAAGCAATTTAGTCTCCAGTGGCATTCCTAGCTAACTTCTGCTTTCCTTTCAGCTAGGTTTGACCAATCCCAATCTGATCACTCAATGTTCCGAAATTCCCTCCACAACAAATTCATCATCTTGCTAATCTATATTGATGATCTGCTTCTTGCCGGCAATGACATGCAGCTGATCCACACCACCAAACAATTCTTAGATAACACCTTTAACATCAAGGATCTCGGACCTGCAAAATATTTTCTGGGGCTTGAATTAACACGATCATCCTCAGATATAAATTTATGTCAACATAAATATACACTGGACTTACTTCATGATACAGGATTTGTGCCCTCAAAACCAGCTCCCACACCCATAGCTTCAGAAGTCAAATTGTCTTCAACAGGTGAACATCTTCCTGATTCGACGTCTTTTTGCTACATAATTGGAAAACTTATCTACCTAACCACTACTCGCCTGGATATCTCCTTTGCCGTCCAGAAACTCTCACAGTTCATGAACAGACCCACTAAATCTCACCTGCAGGCAGCGCAGAGGATTCTGTGATATTTGAAAGGATCTCCAGGTCAGGGGCTTTTGTTTCGAACCAATTCTCTTATCCAACTTCGTGCTTTTAAGGATTCCGACTGGGGTACCTGTCCAGATTCACGAAAATCTATCACTGGATATTGTGTGTTCCTTGGGTCTTCCTTGGTCTCCTAGAAATCAAAAAAGCAAGCCACCGTTTCCAAGAGCTCGTCTGAAGTAGAGTACAGAGCTCTCGCCACCACCATATGTGAACTCCAATGATTGTTATACCTTCTCCCAGACTTCGACCTTCACCATCCTCAGCCAGTATACCTTTACTGCAACAACCTTTTAGCCATCCACATAGCAGAAAACCCTATTTTTCAAGAACGAACAAAGCATATCAAAATCGATTGCCATGTCGTTTGTGAAAAATTGCAGAAAAAAGTCGTCCACCCTATGTCGTCAAATGATCAACTGGCAGATATCTTCACGAAGGCCCTTCCTTGTCACTCTTTTCATACTTTGTTACTCAACCTCGACATCGTAGATGACATCTTCTACCCAACTTGTGGTGGTGTGTCAAAAGAAAGCAAGATCGCCAAAGCTAACGAGGAAACCTAGCTGAGACAAAATGTGATTGGCCTATCTTTTCTCTTTTACTTTGTGCTTTGGTTTAGTCTAAAACATTCAGATGGTCCAAGACCTTTCTCCTTGGCCCATCCTAGTTTTTTTTCTTATTCTTTTTTTTTATTTTCTTTGCTTGATAACAGAACAAATAGATTAGTTACAGATTCCCCAGTTTGTTACAACAAAATTGTCTGCACTAGCTTATATATACACGTTTCATCATTTAATAAAGATGATGAACCCTTTCTACAATTTGTTGAGTTTCTTGTCATATGAGTGATATTGTTCGACCATAAAGCTATATTAGTAAAGGCATCTGCTCGACTACTTTTTATGAGGATACTGGTCAGGCATCTGCTCGACTATTTTTTATGAGGATACTGGTCAATCATACTTTGAGGACACTGGTCAATCATACTCTGATATAGGTCAACCAGTGTATTATGAAAAGTTAAGAAATAATCTCAATTTTTAAATAAAACATTAAAACACATAATCAATCATCTAAATATCAATCAAAATGCGTTAAGACACATAATAGGATTTTTATCATATGGAATTTCCATCAATCATACTTAATTCTCTTCTAGTTGTGTAAAATCTACCCTTATTCATTGGTTTAGTAAAACTATCAAACAATTGGTGTAGTGTGTCAACAAATTATAAATTAATATCTCCATTTTGCACATAATCTCTCAATTTAGGTCCTAAGGTCCACACTATACTTTAAATTTTGTCTAATTCCTTATTTACTAAGGATTTAGACTCAATTTCACAAATAAATGTAAGACGTGAAATTTTTCTAAAATATGAGCCAATAATTAATCCTTGTTGAACATCACCTATGATATGATTCAAATGATTAATCCTTATCCTACTTATCTCCTTCACTTAGTTTAATAATTGATTCCTTTGAAAAGTCTTCGGGGGTGCTTGGTTCATAAGTTTGAGAATGAATCAATGGGTATAAAATGAATAACAGTGGTTAGTTTTATATTATAATTATAGATACAATATTTTCATATATGATTTTTGAGAAATACTTCACACCCCCGAAATATGAGAAGAATGAGTTTCATTCCTGATCAGGGATAAGTGTCACAAGCATGACAGTCTTTGTCACGCTTGTGACTTACTTCTTTTTTTAAATTAAATATAATTAATTCAATATAATTAATTAAAATATAACTAATTAATTAATTGAAATATAATTATTAATTAATTGATTAAAATATAATTAATCAATTATCCTTTTCTCTTTTTAGCAATTAAATATAATTAGTTAAAATATATTCAAATTTGAATTAAAACAAAATTTTAACAAATTTTATTCTTCAATATTTTAATCAACTACTATCAATAGTAATGGTAATCATTCATTCCTCTTAATCAACCATCATAATTATAGTGATTATATTCATTCTTATTCCTCACTATATTCATTCACATTCTTATTATTATTCTCCTACGTGAACCAATCACCCCTTTAGTGATCATTCTTGTTCTTTTTTAAGACTAATTTTTCACATCGTGCATCAACATATTTTAAATTTTCTTGGGAGGCTAGGTGGTTAGGTTAAAACTAACATGTATAAACTCTTCAATATTAAGAATATTCGCACTTTTTATTCCTATTATATAAAACGTTTTTAGGTATTGAAGTGAACTTTAGTCTTTGAGCGTTACTCTTTTCTTTTTTTCAACCCATATTCTCGAGGTTTTCTTACCATTTTTTTATTATAGAAAAATTAATCTCTCAACATATCCATAATTGCCGCAAGAGCCCCAGCTTAGCCAGCAGACTTGGGGAATTCTACCTCAGACCAGTCTTTCTATGAGAGAATCGGCCCTCACGAGCCCAGCCTCTTATATCTCAAATATCCAAACTCCAATCCTTTTAGCATGTAAGCGGTTGGCCCTTGTGATAATACAGACCAGCTCCGGCATTCAACAAACCCGATTTTAACCCTGAAAATCTCATGCGATCTAATATAGTAATATGTGAATTGTTTGCCAGCTTAACTAAATATTAATTTGAAAGACCACTAATTTGCTCATAATTCAAACGGTTAAACTTCCCCCTCCATAATCGACGGCTCTCTTGGAGTCCAGTTTAATTTCGAAAACAATATGAAAGAGTCACTTATCGGCGACTGCGACGTAGACTGCAGGATATGAGCGCGTATGAAAAAAGTAGGGTTAAGCGGGCACCAGAGGGCTTCAGAAAAATCAACTGAAAATTATATACCAACGAACACCATATATCGACCTAGAAAGTTACATTCAACTAACTTCCAGGCCACATGTGTAGCACACAATAACAAACCCTACAGGCTTCCCCATCTCATTCTATTAGAATAAGAAACAACATTAATACACTGGAAAAGTTTTTTTTAGGTACTTGGATTACCAGAAGTTTGATCCTCTGCCTTTCCTGTGTCTCCTTGTTTAAATGCCTTGGCTATCTCATCAATGGGAACCAAAGGTAGATAACCAACTACTGGATATCCCTTCTGGGTCATGTACTTCAAAACATGATTGTACTTCTCTGACCAGTGAGCAGCTGTGGGAACAGCAATCTCTGCAGCAGAGTGGAGAATAGGATATTCGTTCAGTTTGGTCCATATTTTTACAGACCCGTCAAGGACCAAGTGTTTAGACTCTTCAGCCGCATATTGCAACGCAGCAGGAAGTCCTCCAGAACGTGCCTCTTGTACAAGTTCTTGCCCCTTTTTTGATGCTTTCTGAATTAGAGCCTCAGCGAGGCTGACAACCTGCTTCACTCCAGAAGGAGCGTCCTTATCAAACTTATCCTTAGCTTCATCCACCTGTAACAATCAAAGCTACTCATAAGATGCCTTCACTAAAATCACAAATTTGATTATGATACAACGAAAGCAGAGCAGCCATTCTGAAAAGCAATGAAGAAAACTCCAACTACAATTATACGCAGCACAAGATCTAATACTACTAGCAACTGTTTTGGAAAATATTGAATAGAACTTCAAGTCAAAATGAACAAGTGGGAGCTTCATCCACCTGTAACAATCAAAGCTACTCATAAGATGGCTTCACTAAAATCACAAATTTGATTATGATACAACGAAAGCAGAGCAGCCATTCTGAAAAGCAATGAAGAAAACTCCAACTACAATTATACGCAGCACAAGATCTAATACTACTAGCAACTGTTTTGGAAAATATTGAATAGAACTCCAAGTCAAAATGAACAAGTGGGATTGGAAGGAAGATTGACAGCATAGTTAAAACCCGAGGAGCTGGTTGAGCTATGGAAAAATCCTAATCTGCATCTAAATCATTAGCAAGATGAGATATTTGTATAATACAACCAACATCCATGTCGCTTAAATTTTATCGAATACATTGGCAGAAAATAAAGGAACCAATGCACATATTTCTACTAGATGTTCCATCTAGTCCCCAAACTTCAGACTCAAAATGAAAGAGAGGTCAAGAACATGCAAAATTATGACAATCAAAATCATCTTATCTGGGAGATTCGTTAAAATTCTGTAAGACTACTTAACTAGGAATATAGTCACACATAAGACTACTTAACTAGGAATGTAGTCACACGTACAAAGCACACGGACCATAGATTCATTACAAACATCCAATTGAAACACAAGCCTAATCAGCCAATACCGAATAAACTACCATGTAACCACACGACGAGGCAATTATCACAAAAAGATTCAGGACACGAACGTTCTCGATCATCATGCAATACAAACATACAAAGTACACGGACCATAGATTCATTACAAACATCCAACTGAAACACAAGCCTAATCAGCCAATACCGTGTAGACTACCATGTAACCACACGACGGAGCAATTATTTAGAAAAAGATTCAGGACACGAACGTTCTCGATCATCATGCAATACAAACATACTCTTCTAACAAGACCCTTCGTGTTACAAAACATATATCAGAAGGCATGAAATCGGCCAATAAATCCCACAATATAATAACTATAAGACGGAAACACACAACCGAACCTTCTCGATCATCATTCAAGGAAAAAGGCTCTTCCAAAAAGTCCTGTTCGTTATGCACAGAACACAAATAAGATAAAATACGCCGAACAGACAGTACCTTCTCGTCGAGAAATTCGAGGACGTTCTCAGGCACGTCCTTAAACTTCTCGTAAAACGGCCCAACCAAAGTGCTCACAGCGTTCTCTATGCCACCGATGGTAGATCTTAAAGGCCCCGAATTTTGCTTCGCGGACTCGTAGAGATTGCATATGAACACCAGTGAATGGATCGCCACCGATCTCACAAACCCTAGGTGCTTCAGCTCTCGATTTTCGTTTTCAATCTCCTTCTGTAAACAATATCCAACAATTGATTGTCAGCAAGAGTTACAGTTACTTCTAACTCGAGGTTATTAATCAGAAGATCAAAGCAAAGAAGTAGAGAAAAAAGAAATTAGAAACCTTTTCCATAGCGATGGTTACTGTTTCCGACGAGACTGGCCTTCTGGTACCTTCCGGCTTCTTCTGAGCTTAGTGTTTGTCCAAGTAACTTGAGAATCATTAACCGGGCAGTCGGCCCTTTTTATGCAAGAGGGGTTTAGTGTCAATCTGAGTCGTTGGTGTGATCCGACGGTTGAATTTGGACTTTATTAAAAAGAATCTATGGGTGAAGGGTGGGACCTACACTGGTGGTCTAGCAACAAGTGGAAATTTCGTGGTGGAAACGTAGCGAGTTGAAGTACGACGGAAAAATCGAGGAGCTTTGTTTTCTTGGTAAAAAGTATTTGGGTGATAAAGGTCAATTAGAAGTTCGATAATTAATATTTAATAGTTAATACGTACTTCGTGAATTTTGCGTAAATTAAAGTTTTACTGGAAGTTTAAATTTTATTATTTAAAGTTATAAGTAGATAGATTTTATTATATTACAATCTTTATACATAATTTTGCATTGATATTTTCTGAGTATTTAACATAAATTATTATATGACTTAAAATAATTAAACTAACATAATTTTAATAATAAATTATAATAAAATAATTTTAAAAAGTTAATATATTTATTTTAATATTTTAACATCAGATATTTTTAAAAATAAATAAAACTATAAATGAACTCTAAGGCTATTTTCAGAATTATAATTTCATATACATATACATACATATATATATATATATATATATATTGCATACAAGGTACTCCTATGCCGAAGTGTTTAAATTGAATATCAATATTTCTTAAACATTAAAAATAGATTAATAATGTGTTAATTTCTTATGAATTAAAAGTCACTTTCACAATTGACAAATAGGATGCACTACCTAAATATATAAATATGGAGTTATTGCTATCTGACAAGAGATAAACTATTTGAAATACATAAATAATAAGTGAGATCAACTGTCTAAATTATGTAAGTAAATGAAATTCACATTTTGATTCAGTTAAAATTAATTTTGTCTAGGTTCATTGAGCCACGGGCTACTCTGACATATTTACATTTAAGTGACAAAAAATTATTCTCAAAATTTTTTTCGTTCACTTAAAATTTGTTCTAATTCAATTTAAACCTTAACGTTCAAAGTATATTCTGCCGCAAAAGTTACAATAAAAGTACCGTTTTGGTCTTCCAGTATTCAATGGTTGCGTAATCATGGGTCCCGGTGATGTTTCCTTTATTTGTATAACGTGGAGCAACATGTTTGACGTATTTTCACAATCAAAAATGATATCATTGTTGTGAAAGGATAAAATCAGGTGCTTCTAGAAGAAGTCCTTATTAATCTTTTCGAACGAAGATTACCACGACAAAGGGGGTAATAGAACATAGAAAATTTAAAGAAAGATAACGTACCATCTGCCAGATCCAATAATGCGCTCCCATCATCATTAGCGGTTCTTTATCTTCAAAGAGATTAAGCTTTAATAATTTTTTGTTCGAACAAACTACTGGTACAATATTAAATTGGAAATAAGACAAAGTTTGGTTTAGTCTGATGAAGATTTCATGGATGACAGGATTTTTATTGTGATGTTGATGGAAATTTATGTTCATGACAAATTTGATGGGCTTTAAATGGATTATCATGCTAGGCATTAAAAGTAAGATCCATATACGCCTACTAACTGGCGTTGATACATATCCATAGCAAAAGAGAGACACTAGTTAGTAATTTCTTCCGTAATGTACCAGTCGGAGAAGAGCTATGGAGACCTTAATACGAATATTTTTAAACATCTTGAGATTTCTGACGCTTTACATACTGGATGATGGGTTCCTTAACCTGCCAATGGAAATAATAATAATAATAATAATTCCCAAAAGATTATAAACAAAGCCAAAGTGGTAGCCTGCTTCATATACTGGTAAACTGTGCGCAATTATTCCAAGGAAATTCAAGCATACCGTGCTTGTCTTCCGAGACCGCTTTTCTTGAATAGACCTACTGCAGATGGCGGCATCTGCCTCATCGCAGGGATTTCCAATAGCTGTGCTATTCTCGTTTCCTGGAAAAGAGCTCTCTCTTGAAGTGACAGGCTGTAGAATAAAATATTAGTCACAGTCAGCCGTGAAACAGTCACGATTAGTCTCAATCTACAGGCAAGCAAATACAGGCAAGCGAAGCTAACTTCCAAGTCCTGTACACAAACCTCTGCCCTACTTGTGGGCGTGCTTCCATGATCCCTTGTCTTGGAGATAGTCTGGCCGCTCCTGAATGATTCATTTTGATCTATGTCGGACCTGATCTTCATGCGTGTAAGATCTGATCCAACGGAATTCAATGCACCAAATGTGGATGCATCCCCGTGACCATTTCCTGATGGAAAAGCGCGAAATTTGGAATTCACAGTAATCAGAAACAAAATATAGTAGAAGAGAATATGTAGGCACCTTTCTTCTGAAATCCGGAATGGTGGAAGTTGCTTGTACTGATATCCTGTTTATAAAGATTCGAGTCAGTAAACCAAAAATTGCAAAAGTAGCAACCATCCGATGACAGTAGTTATCACCATAAAATCGTTGTCCAAAGCTCTCTTGACTTCCTCTAGCTTTTTCTCAGTTAGAGTGGAGTGGATCACACGCTTCCCTGGGAGAAGATAGGTCAATCATACGTAAATTTAGCACCAAGATGGTCAGTCATACGTAAATTTAGCACCAAGATGTCCTCAAAAAGTTATCAAGAGAAAAACTTCTGTTTCTGCATTGTACCCAGCCTGCGGTTGCCCGTAGCTTCAAGATAACCATCTAAGGTCATTTTATCAATTAATTTGCGCACAGCGCTCTGGCTTGCCTCTCCATCTAGCATGTTGTGAAGCTTTGCGATTGTAACATGCTTCATTCGAAGCACATGAAACAGAGCCTGAAAATTGTAAAGTTAATCGAGATATGTGTCGGCAGAAAATTGTCGTGGAAGATCATGATGATTAATCTCATGAGATGAACATTTCTCTCATCTACTGCAAGGATAGAGATAATTAACAATTTGGTGAACTTTCTATCAATCTTGTTATTACGAAAAAAAAGCAAATGAAAGAGAGCGGACTAACGGAAATGACAATTTAGCTGCATCAAAACTAACTCGAGTTTATGTAATAGCGAGTTCTCTCACGTCCAAAATTATGGAGATACCTCAGTCTTCTGAACTACTAAACAATTGCAGGACAAGGGAAGGGACTAAAATTTTTTAAAATTTCAGAAATTCTTATTGGTAATACAGATAGATTGAGGCAAATGACCATTCAATGCCCAATCTTTTCCAAAATGTTACCAACGAAACATACCTTCATGTACAACCAGTCCTCAACATGTGGAGCTTTACCACCAAAGGAGGTTGCCTGACCATCCGTTTCCTCTTTCACCAAATCAAACTCATAATCGAATTTCTAATATTTGGTTTCAAAAGTAAATAAAGATGAATAAGCCTGGATGTATAGATAATGATATCGATTCTACGAATTACAGGAAATAGAACCTTTTGGTTGTTTTTGGTGTATGTATCATGTCCCGTTTTCAACAAAGCACCTTCCTTCACAAGCTTGTCCATAATCTCTGCAACCCAGTAAAAGGCAATCATAACTGATAGAAAACTCGGAAAGACTTGAAACTAAATACGGTATCTTCTCATGTTTAAGCTTCAAGAATAATTAATAACATCCACCTTCAGTCAAAACCTGCAATGACGAGAATACAAAGGTAGGATATCAAATTTATCTACTAAGCTACATTCATCATGAAAGAATTTGACACTGAAGATGATAAAGGAGGGGAGACCCTACCACTGAAATGTCGGGGAAGTTTGCAAGGACATCAGTTAGTTCAACAGTATCAAGATGACAACTGCCGATCCAATCCTTCACCCTAGAAAATTGCTGTTCATCTTCTACTGGATCTTGAGTGCTATCTGCAGCACAGAATGGATCATTGTTACTCAAAAGGCATCCTGGTCAAATATCATGTTTTATGGTTTTCTAAAACGTCATAATTTATCGAATCAAATGGAAAACAGGAAGTGAGAAAAGGGGCCAGGAAACTGTAAAATTAGTATTTAATTGCATCTCAAAAATTGGATTACCCTGTTATTATTTCAAATAAGTTACCTTCATCAACCATGGCATTGCTCTCAACTGGTTGTTGTTTATCTGTAAATACTTCTCGTAAATTGTAATTGCTTTCACCATGAAACATATACTACTATAACGGTAAGAAAGAAAGAGTCCATGTTCTCACCCACTGGTGCAACAATGTATTGGTCCTCTTGTGATTGACTAATCTGGTATTAGCATTCAAAATGTAACATGTACATCAGTTTAGTTGAGAAAACAGTCCGAATAATCATCATGAGTGGCAGTTAAAGCACAATACGCAAAGATATTGCGACTTCACCTCACTTTCAGAGTCAGAAGACTCGTCCCTTGTAAGAGACTCAGCTCCTAAGCTCACCCCATCATTTACCTCCATATCGTCATTTTCATCCTCACAAGGATCAAGCACACTCTTCACCTAGACAGTATGTAGTATGCAGCAGTCGGATGAAAGT
Source organism: Erythroxylum echinodendron (assembly GCA_027575705.1). Lineage (NCBI taxonomy): Eukaryota > Viridiplantae > Streptophyta > Magnoliopsida > Malpighiales > Erythroxylaceae > Erythroxylum > Erythroxylum echinodendron. The sequence goes on from JANZXR010000003.1 coordinate 7,696,782, forward strand.
GGACACTTGATGTAGCATAAACAATGGTTATCAAGCATAGGCAATTGGATAGGACATTCGTCCTTACCTTGAGAGCTAGTACAAAATGCTTACTATTCACATTTCCAACTTCCATTTTCAGAGGACTTTTATTCCATTGATTATGGGCTTCTTCTTCGATGCAGCTTCTAAAGAATGGAGGCTCATAATCAGCTGGCTGTTGAGTCAAAAGATGATTTTAGCAATTGGCCCTTGTGCGTTTCTCAAATGGAAAAAGTTTCTGCGTACGAGCTTTCTTGGAGTTGCGTACATGCCAAAAGTTGCAAACTCACATGCACCGCAGATGCATCGCAAGGTTAACAAAGATCAAAGTTTGTGTATATACTAAGAGTCCCATGCCTTGGCAAAAATTAGTGAAGAACTACAACTTGCTAAATAACACTCAATGCCTTGTGGTCCAAATTAAGGATATCTACGAGGGGGAACCTAGTGAACGACAATGGTAGAAGATATATGTACAAACTGACGTCTGGCATACCGTCACGTCATCATCGTAGAGGAGTTTCATCAAGATTGTGCGCTGAAAGGAAATCGCATGTTATGGCGTCAGTGTAATATTTTAAGCTAGAACAACTACACGAGCATTCAAATTGCAGGCAGTTGAAATATCTAGAATGACAAAGTTCTCGAAAAAAATTATTATTTCAAAGGAAACTTACCTCATCCGGAATTTTGTCCAAAGTTCTCATCAACTGAACGAGCGTGCGTACCATCTTACAAGCAGAACTCCTGTAGGCGTCATCACCAGATAAATTAACTAGAACCCGAAATTTGAAAATACAAACAACTTAATTGGATCCATAACGAATTCTTTTGTGATAACCTCATCTGATTGGGAGTGATTTCTGTTGTCGAGTTACACTTGAAACTTCCTCCCTTTCTATTGTTTCCAGTGCGATTGACGTTCATTGCAACCTCTTGGCCATCAACGTTTGAATAACTGAAGGAAACTGCAGGAAACACCGATAACAGATAAAGGTAAAACGCATTAATCCAAAAACAACAGCAAACAGAGATCAACATCACATTGTCTTTAAATGTTGCCGTTTCAATCCGTGTCCTGGACAACCCATAGGGCCAATGTAGCGCTTTACTTACATGTGTATTCCTCAATCATAGAGCCTCCCATTGACTCGCACACACAGAACAATAGAGTTCTCAGGTACTTTTTCTGCAAAGCATCATAGACTCCTACGAGAACGAAATAGGTTGGACAAATTTTTTTTTGCACACTGATCATACATGCACCAATTTAGACAACATCATAGATTCGAAGTAGAGTTACCTTTCTCCATCCAATCAATCAGTCTACGTGACTCTGCATCAACAGGCATCAACTTCTTGATCTTCATCTCTGTTCAGTATGTTAAAATTGGAAAAAAAAATTATAGGTTCTCTAGCAAACCTGAAGTCCCTATATAACCACATGATAATAAGAAAAGAACAAGCATACCAAGAGCTGGAACAGACTTATCGTTGAAGTACTTCTCTGGGAATAGGCCTCTTATGTAACTTATATTGAATATAGCAATTCGAAGCAGGTTCCTCGTCTATAAAAATGAATTGCACCATACTTATAACAAGATTTTGGAAAAACATACCGCAATCTATTAAATCGATCGATTATTTTATCAGCCCAAACGATTATTCACGTGACATCCGCGTCTAACAAGAGTACTTGTGAGTATTCAATCGTATTAACCAGAATTATATTTATAAGAAACGTTATGCAAAAAACAGAAAGCTCTACTAGCGAGATTAATTGATAAAACAGTCCGTTTCCTCTCAAGTTAGAGCGGTAAACTGTAGTGGATATGAGAGATTAAAAATCACAGAACGAATCTATATTGAACTAATTATCACTGTGCAGTGTCCTCTCCGGTGCCTGGCTCTGTAGAATTTCACTAATCATGAGCTCTGAAAATTAGCATGCTAAGATATATAGAGTTTAAGTACTGGGAGCTCTAAGAGAGTAAAATATTGAAACTAAAAACAACACAAATTCATTGACCAAACAGTGCCTCTAAACGTATGTGGCAACACATGGAACTTAACAGAACAAATGATGTAAGCAAATATCCTTATCAGTTAAAACCACGGTGACCTCACAAGAGAAGGAAAAGAAATACCACGAGCTACTACGGAAAAATCGTTAATTAAGAGCATAAATATTTCTGAGAAACATCTCTTTTAGATGATCGCTCAACTATCCAACAAAAAGCATGCAATTTAAAATGCATATTTCGAGTTCATGATAGCGGTAAACACACCAGAAGAAGCGAGTCCTGTTCGGTTATCTCGGATTCTTTCACTTTCTGAGCGACGACCTGAAAGCAGGGAAAAAAACAAAAAGAAAAACACACTGTTTAGCGAGAAAATGATGATTGTAGAAGCACAACATGTTGATCAGATTGTAATTAAGAAGAATTATTTCGGCACACCATTGTCGCTGAAGTTTCAAGAAGAACTGCAAGTGTTTCGAGTTCGAGAGAACGTTTCGATTTGAAAATTTGAAATGGAGAGATGGCGGCAGATACAAAGGAGTATAGGTATATATAAGGCCCGCACGAAACTAAACCAGGCTTAAGGAGTCGAAAACATGATTATCCGTTAATGCGAATGGCGCCAAGGAGATCAAAAACATTTTCTACGTTGTTGATACTTGAGACTTTCGTTTAATAACGGCAAGGAAATGGAAAGGCGGAGCCGTTAAAACGGATGTGTTCTAATAATAGTAGGGATGGGTAGAACTGGTGATATAGTAGTCCAACTTTTAGTTAACAAAGTCGAGTTTAATTAACACACAAACCTCAAAATGCAAAACAAATGAATCTTTGCAGGTTATCATCTTAAAGGCAATTTTTTCTTTTTTAATCTGTCTGGGTTGAACTCCTGAAATTCACCAGAAAAAGAATAAAAATAAATGAAAAATATCTCTTTAATAATCTTACACAAAAATTATATTTTAATCACGCGAATTAAGCTCAAATTCTTCTCCTTAGCCTAAATCATCTCACTTTTTATAGTATTTAGTCAATATAAGAGATTGATTGAGAAAGCTATGGATTTTGCGGTGTTATTTGAAGATTAAATTACAGATTTCATATGAAGTTTTGTTAACAAAAGAAGTTGATAGTAGTGGCTTCTTAAGTACCTAATTGATGCAAATTATTTAGTATTTACAGCTGCTGCTGATACCGCTGAAGTCTGCATAACTGTACAATCGGTTAGTGAGGCAAAACCATGGACTACGTTGATGGGTATTGCCTGGGGATACGGTGCAAACATGTTAACCAAGCACCTAGTTCAGGTTGGAGAAGATGACGAAGATTCGAGATGATTTATAGTAAGGATAAGGATTTTCAGATTCGGCGGAAATTGGTACCTTTTTCTTTTTCCTATAATAATCTAGAAATATCACACAAATATACTTCAAAATGTCAACATAATTATAAAACGTCATTTTAGAACCTGTTCTATATTCTCTAAACTAATGTAAAAAATTTTAATTTTTAATTAAATTACAATTTTTGTAAAACGTAATTATAAGAATTGTAAAGTTTGACAACGAACTACTCACAAAGATTTAACATGAATCGTTATCATTGAATTATTCTCCTCCCATCAAAATGAGCCTGTATGAAATCACGGAAGTTTAAACGCACAAAAACTGCTTTCCGCGTCCTACAAAACATGATCAAATCAATATGGCCTTTTCTTTAAATTGGCTTTCGAAAACTAGCACAAGCTTCAAATGGCCTAAGCTATCGTGTACAACGCTCCGATACAACGTAGATTAGTTACACAAAGGGTTGCACTTGCAACAGTTTCCAAATCATATAAACAGCCTGAAAGTTCTCAATACTCAATGGGGGATTAGAACAAAGATAACAATCCATCAAATTCACACATGCAAACAGGTACATTTTTCCTATGGATCTTTTTTATTTCCTGATAAACTTATTTGGAGTATTGCCAACAACAAACCTCCGTTCTCCATCCTGTACTGTTGGGTTTGAAATCTTATACATGAATGATCCATGAACATGTACTATCTTTCTGGTCAGAATCACAGTTACAAACATTTCTGATTTCCCACAGTAGTGCCCGAACTATATTTCTACAGTTACAAGAGAATTTGAGCCCATATCCATCCAGAATCTTCCATATAAAGCATTGAGGTTCACCTTTCAAAAGGATCTCCCAAGTTCGAGCACAAAGTAGGATAAACAGCGGCTGCTATCTTCTCCCTTAGATTGTATTTCCGGGCAATTAGTGGTCTTACATCTTCAGCTCCTACCAAGCTCTCCAAAAAGGGTAATAACAAGAGCAACTCTTGGTCTGCACGATCATCAAACCAGCTCTCAATTGGTATACCATTGTCCACTTGAAACCCAAATGCCTGGGAAGAGAATCTTCAAATTGTTAAGAATTGAATTTGCAATATTTCAGAGTACTATACAGAGGACAAATGACCTTGATAAAAGTGCGGTTCTTTTTGACCTTAAGGAAATATATACAGAGTTGCCGAGAATTATGTTCAATGCTCAAGAAATTATGACCGATTTCAAAGATACAGGCTTCTAACAAATGATATTATGTAGCAGCGTCTTTCTAACCAAGGTAGAGACTAAAAGTTTTCTGGGGAGCTCAAGTCAAAGGTAATGTATGATGCTATCCATGAAAGATCCCAGTAACTCCTAAACTGGAAGCAGGCAATCATTATGATATGCCACTAAAAAAGAGAAATTCTACAAAAGTACCTGTGGTGAGTTGTCAACTATGATAACTCGTGCCAAATCACGGCCAAGAACTGACAAATCTTTCAGGTAATTGCCCTCCACAAAAACACATGATTCACGATAAACACGATGGCGAAATACTTTCCTCTTTGGATCAAGTACATTCAGAAGCTGCTCCGCATAAATACTTTGACTGGCAGTAAATATGATAATCTCGAAAAGACCAGACATTCTCTCCATAAATTCTTTTAGATATGGACGGCATCGAACATAAACTGTATGCTCTTGCAAGTTAAAGTTTACAGGAAAAGTAAAGTCTGCGTCCTCACATGGTTCTAGTGTGGAGTGCACCAAAGTCTCTGCCAACAGGAGATTTCACTTTTCAACTTTGACAAGCGTCATCACAGCATACTTGTTATATAAAAACTAGATGAGGTAAGAAAAGCATCAAATTCCTCCAAACTATTAAGTATGACACTGAATATCAGCTTTAAGTTCAGTTTGAAGCACATTTTCAGCTGTTATCAATGTGCAACAGATCAACAATACAGAATTTAAACATTACATCTTCACCATGTGAGAAACAAAAGAATCATTTAAATTCCTTACCATCCAAGTCTAAGACTAGAGTGGTTGGAGGGCAACTCCGTGTCTGTCTAGGCAGAAGCACTGGGCGGAAGGTAGGCACAACTGATGACAACTCAGGCAAGTTCTTTATAAATAGAAAAGGATCAAAGTCATCAAATTCCTCAAGACCATCATCCTCCACACTAATATCAGCTGATATAGAATCTTGACCATGCTCATCTACGCATTCCAGTTTTGAGTTCTTCATGGCAAAATAGATAGCTGAAACCTCAGACGAGAGGCTAGCTCCTTCTAAATCTGCATTACAACTAGGATCCACACCAAGCATCTGATCGCTACAGCTCTGTACATCTGCATTTTGCAATAGTTCAGGATCCAAATCAATGTTATTTTGGCATATCATATTATTTGAAGGGAATGCACTTTTAACGTGTTAACTGACTTTACCCTTAGCACATTCAAAATTTTTCAGGTTGTTGAAACCTTCCAACCCATTTAGTTGTGAATAGTCTCTTTCACAATCCCGATATAAGTTACTGTCTTCACTCTTAACCAATTCTACAAAGTCCACCACAAGAAGTAACAAAGCAACATATGAGAAACGGCATAAATCATATTATTGGGAACAGCTTGTTTTGCAATTTACCTCCATTTGCAATATCACATCCCATATATTTAGACATGTGAAAAGCAGGGGAAAATATAGTCTCCAAAACACATTGATCAACTCCTTCAAGAACCTATGGAGCAAATTAAGAAAGAATAGAAGTAGCTGAATGTGATGATAACATTGTCAAAAGTAGACAAGCATTAAGAGATAACACTGCTTATAAAAATGCAGATTTCACTTATGAGCGGCTAGATGATTACCGTATGGTCTGTTTGACCACATAGAGAGGAATCGTTGGCCTTATTGTGCGTCAAATTGTATGTAGTGCTCAAATTTGTTTCCCTAGTAAGTGCATTGTTTTCCTTTTGGAGACTACCAGCTGCAATTTGTGAAGAAAGTAACAATAGCTCATCTAATAGAATGACTTCTTACTAAGTTAGTGAATAAGAGTTCAGCTGAAAGCAAACTCAGCTATTAACATATGCCCAAGTTTAAAATAAATATGATCACAAAAAAACTAGATAAGGCAAAAAATTACGATCAAAGAGAACTCAATTTCAGAAAAATAAGGGAATGAAAAATATTATAGTTGTTGATTATGGGAACCAGCTGAATTGAGAAAAGAGTTTCTTACAAAGCATGTCAAATGGAGAATACCCTAACGTCACACTGGTGACAGTTTGAGTAAAAAACAAGTACTTTGCTTATACTTAATCATGTTATTTCTCAAGGTCAAACCGCAAAGCAACTAAGTACAGTTTATGCCTCCATCTGTGTGAGATGGATCCTCCTCTTTTTTCACCTCAGAGAGCATATACACACATAGGTGCACTGAAGAAAACTACGTAAAGAAAAGTTTTGAATCATGATTAAAATTACAAGGAAGAAGACAAACAAACAGCATACCACATCTCTGCTTTCTGACTGAAGAAGTTATTAGCTCCGCAGTTTTATTTTCAACACCTTGTACATTTTCTGATGCTTTCTTCTGAGCTCTTGAAATTTTGGGGCCAGCATGATCTCTCAAAGCACTTCTACCAGAAATTCTTTTCTTGGTTTGCATATCTACTGTAATTTTTTCCTCCTTTTGGGTTAGTAGATTTGACCACAAAAAGCATAAGAATGCCTGCCTGAATAGATGACAAAGACATGTCCAAGTTAACCGAGAAAGATCTATAATTGAAACTTATAGTGATAAACAACGAAAGCTAAACCGAAACAATATGGTAACTTAAAAATGAGTATACTATCATATAACAGATTTTCCAAATGGAAAAATAGAGTATTCGTACCACAATTAGTTGATCCCAAACCAAGTAAATAATTGAAACTAATTACCTAAAAAGGCCCAAAAGTTAAATTTAGATGACGCTCAGATTCCATCAGACAACAAAAAAAAAAACCCTCAGTTTCACTACACACTGGGTTCAAATTGTTTGCAAATGAAATTAGGACTGGCTCCAAAATATCGTACAACATTTCTAGCATTTAGCACGGACATTTATAACACTATTTAGTTCGAGGAATACTTTTCAACCTAGAGTACAAAATAAGCTTCCAGACGCCGATCGCTTTTCGAACTAAAAGTATAACTTTGGACGCAGCTGAATGATTTAAGGTACTTTTATTAGCCAAACCCTAGAACTTGAAATTAGCACTTTTATTAGCCAAAAACTACCCCAAGTAGAACAATAACCACCGGGAATCAGCAAAATCCACATCCAAAACGAAACATGCAATAAGCCATTTCATGCTTTAACGCAAACCAAGTCCTAAAAGTGTAGACAACAGCTGCAACTACCAACAATCAGCTAAGAACTTGAGCTAAAACCAACAGTCTTAAGTCATGACTTACCCGGGTCAGAATCAAGCATCAAAAGATCAAATTAGAAGAGTAGGTGATTGACCTATGGAAGATCGAGCGACTACAGAAATTAAAACAATAACAAGCATTGAAGTGGATTAAACCCCGGAAGCTCTGTTGCAAGTAAAGAGAGTAAGGGCGAGGGGAATGGTATGACCGTAGCTTTTGGGTTTTAGAGGTTTCCCTCCAAAGATGTGAAAGAGAGGGAAAATGGGAAGGGATCGAAAATTATTTTCACCGAAGAAAGGGGCCGAGACGATAAATACAAAATGGAAAATGTCTGTCCGTGTCTCGGACAATAGCTGTACATTTTCAGATAAATTTAAGTGAGAATGAAATTTTTCTTAATTTCGAGTTTTTCTTAATAGCGGTTTATAAGTGAGCTTCTCTACTCGCTGTCATAAACCATACATGAGACTACTTGATCTAACGTGTGGAGAAGATCAAGCGCGTGCAGGTGCTACGTAAAATGACCGAGAGTCCGAGACCTTTTTCTCTAATTATTTTTTGATGCTTTGGCTACTAGGAGACGGCGTCGCTTGGTTTGTAAGGAAAATGAAAGGATAGGAGTAGGACTAGATCCTTACTCCTTAGAGGGAGGATATGCATTAAAACCTATTTTCTGTTTTATTAATGAACTATTGTGCCGTAAAGACAACAAATATGTCTCGTATTAATTTGGAGGAGGATGGTGCTTAAGTCAAAGGTTTACGAAGAAAATGAATACTTAAAAAAGTGGGATACGATATAATTTGTAGGACTCCGTACTCCATAGAGAAGGATGGTCTCGTATTTGTAATACGAAAAACCGGAGGACCAAGAAGATAGAAATGTAACGTCGTCCAATGGGGCATAATTATTGCAGTGCCTCGTTGAAAGAATCTTATAAATTTTGAAATTCGATCGCGTGAGGTCACGGATCAGCTGAATTTTGAACTTGATGACTCTGCGTGGCACCTTAACCTTGTGCCACGCTCGAGATCACATTGTTTTCAATCAAACATTATACACGTGGAGCATTTCCACGTTAACTGGATTTAGAAGCTAACGTCTTACCAGCTGCTGTTGTTAGTTAATTTGTTATTTTTTGTTACTTGAATTTTTCCCGCAAGAAGTGACTATCGTTCGATATGTTTTGGATACCGAACATCGCCCACTTACTAGCATATGCTTCCTTAGAGCAAAGCTGCAAAGACAATTCTGAAAATAAGCACGTATATAATACTGATTTTATCATTAATATGAAAATTAGGCCGCCACTTACTTATTCCTTTCTCTGTCCTAATAGTTACCTGTTTATTAATTATGATTCTTTTATACAAAAATATTATTTAATGGTGAGACATTATATATTATAAAAGAGGATGAGCTTGAAGTAACTAATAATTTTACATTTTTGTAATTAAAAAGTCACCGTTATTTTATAAAGTACAAAAATAAAGTTGTATACATTGGGCTATTATTGTTGTTTATGTTTATGGCATATCATGGAATTAAAGCCTTTCTTTCCTATGATCGAAGTAACTTCAGTAAGCTCCTTAAGAATTATACTGGAGGCGGATCAAGTTGATCCACACAAAGAACTTAATTGCAAACTTCAAGAGCACCTATTTTGGTTATTAAACATGAGATTATACACCTTTCATAACACCACACTTTCGATCCTACAAGGTTCAACTACGTCCTACAAGCTTCGGTCAACATTGCTCTTATAATAGTCAATGAAGTTTCCTTTTGGTTATATTAACTGGGTCAACAATGTATATTTCACTTAAACATATTATAAAAAAAAGTATAAATAATTTTTTATATTATTTTTAATTAAGATTGATAATAAACAAGGTCGATTAAACTCAAACTCAATTAAACTCAAGACTTACAGCTTGAGTTTAAATTTGTTCAAATTCAAAATTCGACCAAGTTGGATTAAGACCGATCAAGTTAGACTATTCAAAGATTAAAAAGCTATCAATTTTTTTAGAAAATAAAATTTTTATTTAAAATATTTTATATTTAATATCTCAATAAAAATTCCCTTGTAATTCACATTTAAAAACAACGTGGCTGTTCATATTCATTTAATGCATGTAAAAAATTTCTTTGTCCTTACACAATAACAAAATTTTCAAGAAAATTTCAACTCTTTACTAATGAAAGTCTTGATTGCAACAATTCTTTACCAAAATAAATCACAAATGTACCATTAATTAAATTGAAGTTAAGACTTTCAACATTGTTTCCACTCAGTTAAGTTATAAATAATAGTATGATAAAAGTCTATCTGGGCTCTCTCCATCGAGTTTATCATATAGGACTTGTCTAGTGTAAAATACTCGATTGCTGTGATTTATAGGTTATTGCGTTAATCTAAAGATTTACCTACTACGTATCCCAAAAATAGCGATTACGAATTCTTCCATTAAAAAAAAAGACAAAAGTCATTTATAATTCTTGAAAAAGAAATTTGCAATACTCTATAACTGTTATCTATTTGACAATCATAAGCTAGTTAAGAAGAGAATGTTTGTAATGGATAAGTAGATCATGATTTAAGCAAAAAGAAGAAACATTTATTAATTTTAAATACTAAAGTGTAATTTCATTAAATATAAAACAATAACAGAATAATCAAACCTAGTATTCTATTTCGCGTTTTATCAAACTATGGATGGATAATACTAAACTTATAAAACCTGGCGTAGAATTTGAGACCATGTTGGAAAGCAAAGGTAATGATATGATTATTTTTTTTTGGTTAATCTGCACAAAACCACGCGAGTGTACAAAGGTAAAATATGTACATCTTTATTTGCAAAAAATTAAATCAGTTACATAAAAAAGTAAATCAATAGGGAAACATTAAAAAAACCAACGGTACAAGAAAATAAGCTAACTAATTTTTATAGTTGGGATCGTTAATAGTGTGCATCACTTCACCTGTATGAAAAAAATTATTATATAAATCATACTGAATTATGCAATAATTTTATTGAATGAATGATAATTAACAGATAATAATACCTTCATCATCAAATATTTGTTCGAAAAACTTTTAGTTAAACGAATGATATTCTTACTTGTCACAATATAAAAATCATAGGATAATACGGCAAATAATTATTAAATTTATAAAAAATATAATATCTTGAACACTTTCAACGCTTAACTACCTTCGGACACATATTAGGCTTCTACAGTTTTAGGATAAAGTCAACTTTGGTGAAGACTCACCATCTAGCCACTGTGCTAAAAGTAAACTCAAAAGTAATTGTAGATATTGAAATTACTAGCAAGTCTTGCTTAATTGCTTGCATAATCAAATATTGAGATCCATTTAAGTTCCACCATGATAATATATCAAAATAGTCATCATCAATCATGATTAGAATATTTACTTCTTATATAAGAAGTCTTATTCCCTTTTTCTCTTAGTGAATTTCTTTAAAAAAAATTCAAAGTTCCAATTATGATTAATCATGATGTATCAACAAAAGATGAAGCCAATATTAAACTACTATTTTATAGAAAAAAAATTAAACTGTTGTGATCTATTTCTTTATTTATTCTTAACTGATAACTATCAAACAAAGGTTTTGTTGATACATCATCATATTGCAATCTAGCTCTTTGTCTATTTTTAACCGATAATCATTAAACAAATCATACCAAATGTGTTTAATGATATCAATCACACCATACACTTGTTAATAAAAATTTTTAATCAGTTTATCTTATATCTCAGATCCAACATAAAAATGATTGTTGGTATTACTAACCGTAGCTCAATAATGTTAACTTTCTTCATCATCTGCTTTCTATTGTTTAAATCACCTTATTGGAATAAAAAATCTAATTAGATAATGCTAGTTTAATCTCACGCATACTAAAAAAGTAAATGTAAGAAATTAGATATTTTATTTTTGAGAACAACTCAGCAACAATATGAAATATTACCAACTTTACATAAATTGTTTTAGCCAATTCTCATTGCTCTTCTATCGACAGACAAGTGTATTTAGAATCTCATTGTCTTAATCTCTCATAAACAGTTTAATATACTTAGTTGTTGACTTTAACATATTGAAAGTTGAATTCCATCCTGTTGGACAATTTAAAACTAACTAATTTGTTCATGAAATGTGTAGTTGTCATGTAATTTTTTCAAAATTTTTAACTCATTTATGTGTTGCCCTCTAATATACTATGTTATTATGAATTGCCTTTACCCTTTCCTTTATTATCTCTATCCTATCTTTCATTATCATACTCAAAATATGTGTAAAATAGTATAGATGGTATAATCTCTCATCCATCAATAAGCCCCCATCACTTAACTTAGTCTTCACTTTTTCAATCATAAATTCATAATATCATTTGTACTAAAATTATCCAAAGTTATGGTTAAGAGCTTGGTGTTGATGCTCTAAGCCATTAAGTATTTGATCAATACAATTTCCAATCTTTCACTTGTATGTAGTATGAGGATATAAACAAACCCACCATTCAAAAACATGAAATATATCAATTATAATATAATAAATGAACAAGTGATATCAAAATTAAAAAATATTATTTGTTTAAGGATTTGATTGTACAAAGTCCAAACATTATCAAATATAATGCACCAAATAGTCCATATATTTGATGTGATGGTAATTCATCCTTGATTACTCATCAATGTCATTGATCTCAATTTTTTTTGTTCTTCGTAAATCTTAAAGATATTTTTCTTCATGATAATACAAGTTAGCATCTTGAAGGTTGATTAAAGAGAGATGACAAACATCCTGAAATTATGATTATCGATAACAGTGAGTACAGATTCATTCTCTATAATCATCTTTGCTAGCAAATGCTTAGATTTTTTTTAAAATCATAACATGTGGCAATTATTTTATTGTTTCCTTTCATTAAATTAGGGATAAAAAAAGTTTGACCTCTTGATATCATCTTCCTTATATTGCAAGAATCCATGTGCCAATTCAAATAAGACGTTCCACCTTTAAAATCCCTACTAACAATTTATGAGAATACTTGCATTCGGTCTTATTAACTTGATCACTTTATCTAATTTTGATGAAGTAATTCCATATATCACTTTTTATCTTTAAAAAATGGTTCCTTCACTCTGAATTGTTGTTTAGATCTATAAAAATCATTACCCATGGCAATCATCTCACTCTTTCCTTTCATTAGATTAAGGGTCAAAAAAGTTTGACCTCCTGATACAATCTTCCTCCTGTTGTAGGAGTCCAAGTGCCTAGTTAAATAACATGTTCCACCTTTAAAATCCTCAACCAACATTTTGGAACGATACTTGCATTTGTTCTTATTAACTTTATCACTTTATCTATTCTCGATGAATTGATTCCATATATCAGTTCTTATCTTCAAGAACTGGTTCCTTCAGTTTGAACTGTTTCTTCACTTGGTATATTACCAAGTGCCAAATTGGAACTCTTCTTTATGTTGCCTTATGAGAATGATTACTCTCATCCATTAAAAACAACTATAAACAAGATAATATTGAAAAATTATATAGATATACAACCCTTACATAACTAACATAATGCAGAAATAAGTTATGACATGAGCTATATATAAACATTTGAAATAAAAAATAATGAAAGCTTTCAGGTCCTCACAAAATGTTAAATTAAAAACTATTAACAAGCTCTAAAGAAATCAAATCTAATTTGTAGCTTAGCTAAGAACCAAACTCCTAGTAGAACTACAAAATGTTTCCATCCAATGTTAGTCTTTAAATAAGAATCTATAATCAATTGGATTGATTATAGCTAACAAAAGCTATAACTGGACGATGAATAGAGTAGGACATCAAATAAAATGCCATTTTGTAACTAGACTCCTGATGATTATAATTTAAAATTGGTGCCCTAACAACATAAATAAACTAAATAATAAGTGTCCAAAAACAAAAATGCTTGTGAAAAAGGACAAGCATCCTAAAAGTAAATGATTTCCAAAATGATTATTAAAATATAAGCTAAGTGGAGAGATATTTAACACCCATAATTAATAAATTAAAAACTATTAATTTGTAGCTTATAGAAATATCTAAATGTTAATGACTATAGCTCATTTAAAGACTTCAATTCGCACTTGTAGACTAGCTTAGAGGTAACACAAGCTCAAAAGGTAGCAAATTTTTAAAGTCTTATTTAGAGGAAATGCAAAAAAAAAAGTTAGAAAAAGCAAATGTATTAATTTTCTAGGAATGAAATGCTTAGCACCTATTGTTATTAAAGAGACCCAAGTACTTATTTATGATATAGAGAAAATAAATTCTAAAAAAAAGAACTAAAAAATCTATAAGTAAGAATCTTCAATCTAGAAAATCTTCATGCTTTTGTTACATCAAGCACATGATGCCAGTTGTAATTCAATTCATAAGAAATATTTTTTTTTTACCTATTCATGGTTCAAAAAATGTCCATTTCATTATTAGATTGTAAATAAACTAAGAAAACAAAATAATGCATGTATCAATTTGCATGGATTTTCACATCTTGACACAAATTATTACTTACAATGCCAAAACCATTAGGGAAGCAAGCTTTTCTTTAACCAACTAAAATTTATGACATAAGGTTGTACTTTGCTTTGAAGTTTCATACTAAACACATCAAAATCTAGGTTGCATATGCCGATTAAATTTGGAATGAAGCATTAACTCATAGACCAATCTTAGGGATCAAATAATGTGAAAACAGAGCAATTGATATTGTCATTTTTAATGTTTCAAGTTATGGAGAAAAAGAAAAACCTAAATCCATAAAGAAATGAACTCACCTAAGCAGCGAAGTTATAAAAAGAGGAACACAAGGTAGGCAACACTGTAACACCCCATTCCTGCTCGATGCATCCACGAGCACCAGAAGGTCACACATGCACATGCCCGACAGAATTAGCATGTTACCTATATCACCTTCACTTTATCACATGACATTATAATTAAAATCACGAATCACACATTTGCTAAGATCCAAAGTTTCCTCATTTTATAACACACCCATAATGTATGTTGTAGCTTTAAGTTCAACATCATCCATATATATATATATCCAACATCGTCCTATGAGCATAACAGCTCAGTCTACACAGTATGCTACATACATGAGGAATGCACAAAAATTATTAATAAACTATGTCTTCAATTCTCAGCTAACCGACCTTTAAGCCATATCTAATCGTCAAAGTTGCATAAAATAAGCTTCTATAGAGTCTTAGAAGCTAGGTCGTCTCACTCTCAAACCTAAAATTATCAATAATGCAATTTTAATGAGTTTTGCAAGCTTAATAGAGTCACCATCCTCGGTGGTCCACTCATGTTATAAAACACAATCAATCATAAACATATTTTCACACAGTTCATATCAACTTCATTAGCATCAAGTTCTATCACAAACAAATTGTATTTCAGTCAAACAATTTAATCAAACTATCACTTCATTACACTTGAATAAAACACAATCAGTGGTTGAATACTATGTATGCAAACATATAACATTCTTACAGCTTTACAAGTCATTCAATGAACTCAAATCATATGTGAATGTTATATATATGAGACTCACATTCATTTTTACATTGTCGTGACTATGTACTTTTTAGTATCCCGTATCATCGGGCTCATTGATCACAATGAGCCTTAGGCTCTATATGTTTGAGCCTTAAGCTCTTTTCAGTAACAGTCTCAGTCAGTAGCATTACCAGTCACAACGACCTTTATATTACATGTATTGAAATGAAATGCATGCCTCAAATCATTCAAATACAATCAATCACTTTCATTTGCATTATCTTAGTCAATACAATCAGTTATAACATTCAGTCACTTTTAGTTGAGAATCATTTAGGCAATCTCATTCACACACAAGTATCACTTCTAATAATATTCATATGCATTAATCACCTCGGACAAATATTGTCTATAATTCAGTATATAATTAGTACATGTTCATCATATATCAAATTCAATTCAGTAATATCATATCAAATTAAAGTGAGACCATTTTAGGTTACTCATAGTTGCTCCCTTAAGCATATTGCCTTGATGTTCTGGCAATATCATGATGTGGTAGCGCTACTTGCTCTCCTGTATACATCAACACAATTTCACATTACTGTACTACTTATGTAATTAAGCAAACACAAGTATAAATGTATCAAGTATCATGCATGTGCAATAACAAATTCTTGGGTATATTTCTGTAACAAATTGATGTACCCTAATAGTGCCAAAATTCACACACTCATTCATTATTCACACGCTCATTCACTACTCTAGCTTTTGCTTAAAGCATCCCATTTGGTTCAACTTTACATAATCAATAAAATAAAGAAAATGATCTAATTTTTGTAACACTTTCTTCTATAAAATTGTTCCTCTGTGTCTTAAGTTTCTAATGATACCAAAATCATTCAATTTGGTTTATTCTTATGAGTTATGCTCATAAAACTATAGATTGTGTACATTTGAAACTTTGGCTAGAGTATGATCATGCATTCAAGTTGTACAACTCATATTTCGCAATTACAATATCTAAAAATTACAAACTTTATACCAATTTAAAGATAAAAGCATAAGTTACAACTTTAGTGAAGACACATTAGTCTAATTCGGCCTACATCAATACATTTTATTCAATAACATTAGGATATGATTTCTGTCCCTGTTAGTGCTACAGCCTAAGCCAAGACTCAATTGCATGCCAATTTTGAAAGTCTTAGAGACAGAATTAAAATTTTTCTTCTTAAAGAAAGTTGTAAAAATATGTCTCAAGTTTAAGCTGAATTGAGATGTCTCAAGTTTAAGCTGAATTGAGAATCAACTCATTTGAAAATCTACAAATCAAGATATAATCAAAATACCGAAGCATATTCAGTGAAAATTCTCCAGCTTATAACATTCCAACATATTTCCTTACTTACATCCTAAATCCATTAATCAAATCTTTCCCAAACGAATTCAAATGGCTCTAAATTCTTTATGGAGAGAAAGAAGAACGTCTTAGGAGTCTATTGGTTCAAGTTCTAAGTCATTTGGAGATCGGATGACAAAGTTGTGGCTAAAGAATCAACACAGTTCAGTTTTGGAAAACCCTTCGGGTTCAACTCCTCTTCTCTTCTCTCTCTAAAATGCAGATTTCTTCTTCTTCCATTTTTCCAAATTTTCTCACTTCTATCTTATTCAATTAACACATATGACATTTAAACCAACTCTTTTACTTTCATTTCAGCTCATCACAACTCAAACAAATCAAAAATCCAAGATTCAATATAAACATCAAAAATTCATATATTCATTCACAGAATTTCCAGTTTCTGCATTTGTTTCATTTCTTGCACTATTCACTTCACTAATTTCTCAGTTAACTCATTCTGAACACCACCGAAGCTACCTTTCTTACACATCATGTATAAATGTCATTTTTAATCATTCAAACATCATTAGACTCATTTGATTCATTTCCAATTACTCAAACACATTCACGCATAGCCACAGTAATAAGAACCCATATACGTATTTCTCTAAACCAGAACAAAGTATATATACTCATTGATTTTTCATGAATTTCAGCATCATTTTCATAATCAAATTTCATCCCAAAATATAACCTATAGCATACAGTTCTACATCACTCACGCATGCAACCATCCACAAGCATGCAAATATCATCTCTTTGTCATTTATCATTATTATAACCATGAAAATGAAAGCACAACTTACTTGTTTTAGACTTCACACCCTTCAGCAAAATTTCAAAACTTAAGAGAATGAGTTGTCGAAGCAAGGACAGAAAAAGACAATCAAATAATAAAGCTCATTCTTTGCAAGGTGTAACGTGATTTGAGAATTAAGCATATAAACCAAATGCACAAAAATGAAAAACGTATGGCGGTTCGGTGATGGGGAAAAAGGAAAGGAGTGGGTGATGACGTTCAGTAAAGAACACTGAGAGAGAGAGAACTGGAGTCTTGTTCTTCTTCTTGTTTTTTTTTAACATACACGTGGCACCTATGCATATAATCCATTTGTCATGCATGTGAGGCTGCCACGTGTCACACTCCCATTTTTCTATTTTTCCTAGTCCAAAATATTAGAAAATTTTCAGAAAATTTTCTAATATTTACCAAAAATTTCAAAATAATCATAATACTCTCCAAATAAATTTTCAACACAAATAATCCACAATTCACATTTTAATCGCATTTAGGAAGTAATTATACCCAAAAAATATCAATGAATGCATATACAATTATTTTAATTTATCAAACATAAATATTCACATGTGTGTGAATATACAATGATGCATGAGCATAAAATGCACTTCTAATTTCTCACAGTATACTCAATTCATTATTCTAGGGTCTAACCCTGAATATGGGATGTTACAAAGACGACAACGAATGATGCAACATAAGCATAGATGGTGGCTTGGGCAGTGGAGATGCAGGTAAACTAAAAGTAAGAGAGAGTCAGAGACATATAGGCGAGAGTTGGGGATTTCTCAATGTTTATTATTAAGGAAGCAACACCTTTTTGTTTATTAAACATAATAACATCATTTCTTAAATAGGGTTTAAAATTTTGGTTGGACCTAGTCATGGAACATGAAAATTAAAAAATATATAAATTTGACTCAAAATTTGATCAACTCAAGTCAAACCTATTGACTTCGAACTGAGTCAGATTTAGTTCAAAATTCAATTAACTTGGGTCAATCTTTTGACTTCAAATCAAATCAAACCAGGCTTTTTTCCTTTTTTATGTTTAATATCATTTTAACTTTTCAGGATATCAAAACAATATTAATTATACTTGAATATGGTGCAAAATGATATCATATATAATAGCAATAATTTAATGAACGAAAATACTTCAATAGGAAGAGAAAGACGATATCCCTTCTCTCTAGCCTTTATAAGCCTTCTTAAGCTGTTTACTTTCCCTGAACCAGTTTATTTGCTTTGAACCTGCCCTTTTCCTTTATTTCATTTCCTCATCTAGTAGTCTGCTTCTCCTTTAACTTGCCTACCTAGTTTTCAACACTAATAGTTTTTTGTTAACGACAATACTAGCTAAACTTTCTCTCTGCTTGCCTTTGCCTCTAGCTTCCCCTAACCTCCATTTGATCACAAACTTCCCATATATCCTTGTTTCTACCTCAAATAAGAATAAGGGAAAGTCCAATCTGAAGTTGGGGGTCGTCCTCAAATGCTCATTTTAACAGTTCCTCAAGCTAGCTTGGAACAATGTGGTAGGTACCTCATCACATTTGATAAACTTCGCTACATTCCACCATTAAATTCTAACAACTTAGTCTCATATCTGCCTAAAGTACTTCTAATAGGAGCTTAGGAATGAAATTCTTTTTTTGTTAGATACTTTTTGGACAAAAGGGGTGTTCCTTTTGCTTTAGCATTGGGATCATACTAGCTAGAAGAAGCTAGGATATGACAACAATTTAAATATCAAGAATGATTTTTTTTATGTTTAGATTATTTTTAAAGAAAGCTACACAAAGGGTCACTAATATGGGGCCTTGGCACATCCAAGAAAAGCCTATGTTGGTGAAAAATGGATGTCTGATGTATCTCTAGACCGTGCTGAGCAGATAACAATTCCCATCTCGGTATATCTACACAATGTGCCCATATAATATTAGTCTTCAGAGGGCTTAAGCTACCTTGCTAGTTTTCTTGGAAGAACTATAAGTCTTGATGAAAACACTGCACTTTTAAATAGGCTTGGCTTTGCAAGAGTTTGTGTGGATGTGACTCTAATAAGGATCTCAGTAATTCTATAAGGCAAATGAGACATAATGGTGAAGGCAAGCTCACAGAAGACTCCATATAGGTCTCTTATCTCTAGAAACCAATGAAGAAAGGTATAGAGATCTAAAAGCTCTAAACAAGATGAAGATCTAGGTAATGAGAGTCCTAAGGACATTATGATTGTAAATGAAACTATTTTGGCTCAAGAGCCTATTGTGACATCTATAAATGAGTTGTGAAAAAAGGATCCAAAGATACCAAACAAGAACATTCTGAGGATACTTATATCTTAACAGAAGTAGCTCCCTTTAGGGTACCTACTAGACTTAAGTACAGTCTTTGTAAGGAAACCCTAGTGGAAGGTTCATCCAATAGTCAAGCTATGATTTACCCAATTTCCATAAAAAATATGGAGAAGAAAAATAGATGCCCCACTATTCATAAAATTAAGAGGAGATCGGCAAGAATTGTCTCCCTGAAATGAAGCTACTTATCTAGAGCAAATGGCCTTTACAGATTATCCTGGACTGAAGAGGCCTAGTTTTGTTGGTCTTATTGAGACCAAAATAAAGATGGAATCGTTTCAACAAGGTTTATGGTTTTTTAAGAAGCAATGGATCATAGTTAGTAATCATCTCTCACATTACATTGGTAAAATCTCAGTTTCTCTAGATCATGAGGTTATGGAATTGAGAAGCTGGTCACAATCTAATTATTATGTCAATTATGAGGTGTTTTTGAAAAGTACTCAAAACTCTCCTGGCTATCTGAATAATGCATAGCGCAAATTGGGAGTCCCAAAGGAGCAAGCTTTGGAATGATTTGGTGCACATTGGAGGCAAGGTAAATATCCCTTAGGTTCTTTTAGGTAACTTCAATTGCGTACTACTTCTTCATGAAGCTCAAGGTAATTCAAAATACTCTTTCTCCAAATCTCATGAATGAGGATAATTGTAAGTTCCCTAGGACTGGCTGACTTAAGCTGTAACATCCCACTCCCGCCGGACCCGAACCCGATATTGATGGTGATACCCGAATCCGTACCCCGCGAGGGTGGCGTGTCACATCACTTCACTAACAAAAGTCGGTATAAAATTTTTTTGTAAACTCTTTTAAACACTTCACACGAATCACTCATGTGGGCCCACTTTTTCTTTTCAAAACATTTTGTCTATTTAAAGAGAAAGCGAAACATATAACAACACAATGAAATTCGCAAAAACTCTTATTAGCCACTTGGGCCCATTTCTAATTATACAGTACAATCATTTCAGTTTCTCAAAAGTAATACAAACTATCATGTTCAATTTCAAAACTTACGACTGTAATAACTGAGTACAAAACAGTACAATGATTTGCGGAA
>JANZXR010000003.1:7719399-7748068 GCA_027575705.1 Erythroxylum echinodendron
AAGTTCAAAGCTATAAGCCTATAACTAATCTGCAATCCGCAATTTAATACCTTTAATAGGAAGAAGCCAACAAGCACCTAAAGTATCTTCACTCTACCAGCAACATCGGGGCTATCCAGCATCCAGCCCCTCTCTGCCTACCTACCGCATCGATCTCATCGATGAACACAATGCATGGCGCTTTTGACTTGGCCTTCTCAAACAAGTCCCTCACTCTTGATGCTCCAACATCAACAAATACCTCCACAACTCCGAAGCCGCACAAAAAAAGAACGGCACTCCTGCTTCTCCAACAACAGCTCTCGCTAACCAATACCCTTTTTGAATTTCAGCTCCTAAATGAAAGATGATGGCCAGATCTGGAGAAGATGGAAAAAAGAGAGCTGATTTTGGTGCGATGGAGGCATATGAGAAGAGAGAAGAAAGGTGAGAAAATGATGTAATCTGTAATGTTAGGTTTTAATCCGGTTATCAAATAACCAGTTCGTCAAAAAACCGGCCGGTTTTTATAATCAAGGGTTATTAGCTAAACCGAACCAGACACATGACTGGTTCAGACTATTTCCGGTCGGACCGGCCGGTCCGGTCCGGTTTTCAAAACCTTGGTATTTGTAACTTTCTTTCTTTTTTAAATATATTCACTTACTTTTTTAAAAAATAATAATTCATTTTCTTAAAACATTAAGGTTAAATCACAATTTTAATAAATATTTTAAAAATTATTTATAAAATTATGATGGCATTTAATAAATTCAAATTACTCAACTATGATGTTACAAAAATTAATTCAATTTAGACTTAAATTCATTAAATTTAAAATGATAATAGTATTGTTTTAAAAAATTGAAATATAACATAATATTATAAGTATTGGCAAGGCCTTTTACTTCAACCCTTTGAAAAAGGTTATATTACGATTCACGTATTCGGCATATTGGCTGTTTTAAGACCATCAATACCAATCCAAAGACTGGACGGTCAGCTGGTCGAGCATCTGCTTCTGCATCAATATATGGGATAGCAAAGGAAACCCAGGAAATCTCATGCACAATTCGTACCAAGACTAAATTATTCCGCTGGAAAATGTTTACGGGAACAACAGCCAAGGAAACCTGGTGCATTTGGAGCAAAATAGCTGCCATTTAAAACAGATTGCTTTGTCAGGTGTGGGACTATCCTGGCTAAATCCCATTTGGTGAACCGAACCAAGTATGGGAGCATTATTTGCCTGATGGTGTTCTAATTTGCACTTCTATTTCAGTTGTAGTCATATGCATAAAGATTGAGGACCAAGGAAAGACAAACAGAACCATAAAAAAGCAATAGTGCAGTGTGTTTGCATTAATTCGATAGTCCTAAATTTCTATTCTTCAAGCATGAAAATGGGATCAGCTACATGCTAAGGCACAAAAACCTGGAAATACTCAGGATTTAACTCCAACCAAAGGTGGGAACATTAGCAGGGAGTTACAGAGGTATAAATGAAAGTTTCTGGAATAGAAATAGAAGTTAAAACAGTATCAGTGTATTGGTTCCCCGTTTGGGATCTAGTTAAAGGACGACTGATGGTAAATCAACCAGCGAGGTATGAAGCGGCCAATGTTTTCTAGACTTGCTGCCTTTAGGACCTATGGTGAATTGTAAAGAAAATAAAGGCTCGTTAAATGGGAGAACCTTTCGATGTCTTAATGACAGAATTTTGGACGTTAAAAATTTTCAGATCCCACTTCCATTCTGAATTCCAGCTTAAGTACACAAAGGAAAATAACGGCTTCCTACAAAGCAGGAGCTACTACACTACATGCTTGAGTAATTAACTAAAATGGAACAAAAGAAAAGGAAATAACTGAAAACACAGCTGGAATTCTTTGACTACTTCAACTCCGCTCCCTCCAGCCACGTCTATGATACATGATTCCTTCGGCAAACTTGTCATTACAAGGTAGCACTTCCACAGCTGGCTTTGTGTGCATAATAATAACGCATGTTCCGGCTGGAACTTCAAAACAATTCTTGAATGCTTCAGACAAATCCATTGGCTTGTTATCACTTACCTTTGAGGTGGAGGGGACAAGCTGGATTTTGCCATTCCCACCCATGCTATAATTCCAACTGCAAGAATTACCCATCCAAAAATGTCATACTTGAGATCATTGCTCTTCTTCTTCTTCTTGGAGTCCTATTGCAAAGGAAAACACAAAAAAGAAGCAATTGTCAAGCTGAAGAAAAATTTATCAAAATATTGGCCCAAAAACGGTCAAATGTGTATAAAAAAAGAAGACGTTTGTGATGATACAGTAGATTACACTGCAGGAGAACCACTACCCACAATTGAAAATACTCATAATGACCACTATATCAGACTGTAATCTGTCAGAATATATATAAATGAAAAGGATCAAAACAAAGAAAAATCTCTAGAGCATAAGTTGTAGAGGCAAAGAAAAATGATGAAAACGTATGTATATACAGAAATTTTATGCCAGTCTAGAAGTAAGATCAGTTTGAGACTTCAATTAAAATTAAAGAAACCAGCAGATGTACATGCAAAATTCTGCCTACCTATCAGAATCTAGGAAGTTCACTACCACAGAGATTTATTTCATACTGGATCAGTGACAACCTCAGCTAGGGCATCACAAGCTCTGGAATGCAGCAACATAGTTGGAATGCAGCAACATAGTTCCATAAACTATTAAACTGAGATAGAAATCCTACCAATCTCCATATTTCAATTTTCTTTTCTCCAATTCCTCGAGCATTATTTAAGAGGATGGAAAAATGCATTTGCAGAAGTAGCAAGCTGGACATGGTCCATGCATGGCGATTCACTTGTGTTGCAATAACAAAAATCTCTCAACTCTAAAGGTTACTTACCTTAACATTTGACGAAGCAGAGGATCTGCCACCTAGTGTTTGTTGAGTGATTCCTTGCTTATGGATCTCCATGTGAAGCTCTGGTGCCTAGAAAATGTAGTACTTGAAACTTAGCACAATGAAACTAGAACTCTTGTGCACCGTAATAACTATCAAACTATGCATTATTCATCTGAGGTAAGTGGGAGTGTTAACCACAAATTAGAAAGTTTGAAAAGACCTTCACAAACTAAACTAATCAGTCAAATCAAGAAATATAAAAACTCATTGGCTAAAAGAGGATGAAAATGGATGCTTCAAGTTTATAACTAAAAACGTTTGACATTGATCTTTGGGTGAAAGACTAGAGGCATCTACCCTTTTAGACCAAAGATGGTAGTTGATAAAGAACAGTACACCATATAATCTGAAAGGTAAGCTTCAAAACTACTATAATCCCGACAAATAAAAGCATATTGCGTGTTTATACAAATGTAAGAAGATGAAGTTCGAACTATACCTTAGCATTGGCTTCCAAGGATTTTTGATAAAGCTCATTGGTTGTATCCTACATCCAAAGCAAGCACTTATAAGCGCATAAGCAATACTTAACCAATATGCTCTCAGTGTTTGAAGCTTTCTGGGATCACCTCTTCCACTGCTTGCTGGAAATACTCCGCTGCCTTATCAAAATGACCTTTTGCCTCATCAATGTCCGGAGTCATAAATGCAAAAGAAGTGTGAGAGTTTCCTAAGATCCACAATGCCTCGGGCTTGGTGGGATTTATCAGCAAAGCTTCCTCCAACTTCGAAATCGCATCTGTGGAAGCAATTTATCAACTCAAACAACATTAGGAACTACGTAAAGGAAGAGAATGTAATCTATAGCCGAAATCTTAAAATCCAAGTCACCATTTATCATTTTCTTTGCGTCTGCAACAGTTTGAAACTGCGATAATTCGAGCAATGCACCACCCCACTTAGTCAGATTCTACACACAACAATTTAACAAGTCAGAATTCACCAATAATGCTCATACCAAAACGAACAATAGTGCCTACTTAGTGTAATCAACTTAAATTAAAACAAGTTTCTTTCACGAACCAAATAACTCAAAATAAGTTTCTTTCGCAAACACAATCAGAAGGCATGCGAATATAGATAAAGCGACAGAAGAAACATAATTTGGCAAGTAATCACAAACATAAACACGCATAACATCTAGAGAAAGGGTGTTTCGATGTGGATACGAACATCGGCATCGAAAGGGTCCTTGGCGTATGTAACTTCGGCAGTTTTACGGGTTTGCTCGAACATCAAGAGCCGATCGAAATCATCCTGGGTAAACTCCATTATGGTGGTTTCGGTGTGTTCCTGAACTTTCCTTAGGGTTTCTGCAAGGCCTTACTAGAGAGAGCAAAAACGAGAGGCAAAGCCAGTTCGGCTTTCCGCTTTCCCAATACTAGAAAACGGATGCGGTTTTTTAGAGCGCGGAGTTAAAATGAAAGATAAAAGAAAAACGAATCCAAATCTTCCGGATAATATTACTCTATCTATTAAAATACGACGTCATTTTTATATAAAATTTAAGTGACTCATTCGCTTATAACTGTTAAGAGGCATAACTTAAGAGTCACGTGACATAAATGTCACTTAAGTTTAAATTTAAATTTAAATTTTAAAAAAATTAAAATTAAAATGATGAAAAAAACTTTGTGTAAGTCACACCGACTTTTTTATTTTTTACTTTTTACTTTTTTATCATTTTAATTTTAATTATATCATTATTACTTTAATAAAAATTAAATTATAATTTAATTATAATTATAATTACTGTACTAACAAATTTTGTATCACCGGTAAAATTTTTGTTTTTTATTTTTATTTTTAATTTTTAAATAAAATTAAATTTTTAAAAAAATTTGTATCTGTGACAAATTTTTCAAATTTTGTTTTTATTGTTTTAATTTTAATTTTTAAATAAAATTTTGAAGATAAAAAATTAAAAATTAAAAATAGACTAATTTATTAAAATTGTTTAATTAATTTAAAAATTATAAAAATATTAAATTAAATTAAAATTTTGATTAATGTTATAATTATTATAATAATAATTATTATTATATTAGCACGTATGCATATTAACGCAATATTAAACATTTTGTATAAATGCGCGCATATAAGGGTAGAGTAAATAGTGAGGTTAGCGCAAAGTTGGAAATAGGTTGTTAAAGGGCGACGGGTAATTAACGTTTTAAGTCAAAAATATATTATAATCTCACTCAAGAAGTAGGCAATCTACTTCCAAACAAATCTGATGAGCAAGTGTTCAATGAGTTTGCAAAAATCATACCGGAGCAGTTGTCCAAGGCACTTCTACCAAGACGCACAATAGATTATCGGATCGAACTGGAGCCGGTAGCCTACCTGCAAGCAAGTTGCAGCAGGCTGTCAAGGCATTGGGGCACCGATTCTGAAGCACAATGAAAGTTGTAGTCTGTGCATTGACTATAGAAACCTCAACAACAGCTGATAGCTAATTATCTCAGCTAATTTTACTAGCAGATAATATCGGTTGATTTTATCAGCAGAAAACATCATTTGTTTATTAAAGATATTTGATAAATTAACTGTTTATTAAAGATGTTTGATAAAATTAGTTGTTTAATGTTTATGTATAAAAATCTATAATTTATAAATTAATTAAACAATTTTAATAAATTAATCAATTAAAATAAATTGTTAAAATCAAAATAAACTATTCCAAATATATTATATAATTTATTTGAATTTTATAAGCATTCTTTGAAAAAAAAAGAATTTTATCATATAAGATGTTTAATGTTGCGTTACTATGCATGTAGCCTAATATAATAATAATAATAAAATTAATCAAAATTTTAAATTTAATTTAATATTTTTTGTAGTTTATAAATTAATTAAGTAATTTTAATAAATAATCAAATTTTAAATAAAATTTACAACACAAATTCTTTTTTGTTAAATTTTATTTAAAAATTAAAATTAAAATAATTATAGAAACAAAAAAAGAATTTGTGTCATGTGCGTGACTCTTATTTTAATTTTAATTTTTATACAATTAATAGTTGATAATTAAAATTAAAATTAAAATTTAATTTATAAATTAATTAAAAATTTAAATTAATCAGTTTTTAAAATTAAAAATTTTAAACTTTTTATTTTTATTTTAAAAATTCAAATTAAAATGAAAACAAAGAAAAATGTGCCCGACACAAACCAAATTTTTTATTTTTTATCGTTTTTATTTTAATTTATTTATAAAATTAATAGTACCATAATTAAAATTAAATTATATTTTATTTTATTTTTATTAAACTAATATTAATATAATTAAAATTAAAATGATAAAAATAAAAAATAAAAAAGACTCATAGGTATGACTTAAGTGTCACGTGAATGGTCCCTTTAAATATAAGCGAAACCTATGACACTTTATTAATTGGATAGAGTTAAACAAAGTAATGGTAGACAGATGATCCGTCTCAAGGAAAATAAGCTTGAAAGATCTTTTGATAGACTGGCTGTAACTTGATACAAGATCATCTATTCCAATTTTGGTGTGCCCGTCTATTTCAATGAGATTCTAATGGTTTAATTTTTGTAAGCTTTATTTATCAGATGAATAGATTTTTATGAAATAGAGTTACAATAGAATAATAAAAACAAGTAATCTGATTTACCGACAAATATTTGATTGGACGGACCAAACCTTATTTATTCAAATTAAGAGCAGTTAATATATAAAGATAAGCTTATAGGAAAAAGATACAGAAATCTTTTATAATATCACTTATTTTAAATTTATTCTTACTTAAAACTAATTAAAATTTTAACATAAAAAATTCTACTAAGTTTTTATCGAAAATTTTAACACATTATCATTACTTATATAGACACAATTATGGATCATATGATGATCTGTGTTAAAAATAAATAAAAAGTTATTTTTAAAAATTTTCAATATTCTAGTACAAACGAATACAAAGGAAGGGTTTGACGTGGTAGACTTAAAAGTTCGTGTAGCAAATGAAGTGCAGAGGTACGGTAACAAGTAAAGGATTTATGCAGAGATTAGCAAATGAAATGTAACATTCCTGACATTTGAAAAAAGTGTCGCAGTTCTGTTTTTTTTTTAATTTTAATTTTAATTTTTAAAGAAAAATAAACACTTATTTAATTATTAATGTATATTTTTATTATTGATAATAATTACATATCAAATAAAATAATACTAATAATAAATCATATTATAAAAACAGAAAAAATACATAAAAACTAAAACTAAAAATTCTAACAAATATATATTTTTACCAAAATTTAAAAACATAAATAAAAACCCAAGAACGTAAATAAAATCTAACAGTTGATCAAGCCTTGACGGGAAGAAGAGAGACGATCAGAGCTTGTGCTGCGCGCGGGTTAAGGTCTCATAATATTACACCAGGTGTCAAGGACTGGACCTGTAAACCCAAATTAATGCATCTGTGTCTTCTCATTCATCGTTTTCTAAGAATGTTCAATCAAATAAGATCCAGTTGATAACATATAAGATTTTACACATTAATTTGAAGCTAAATTCTGACAAATATTTTTAAACGGTCTGAAACTAAAACCAGGGACAATCCGCTATAAACAATACATTGAAGTTATAAACTGCACTCTGAATCCTGGCAAGAGTGAAGGTCCTAATCGCTTCGCATCATTTGATAGAAGTTAATGTTCCAACGTAGTTCTGATTTCGTTCTTCTAATTCATTATCTTGCAAAGCAGCCTCTGACGAACTTCCATAGTGTAATACAAACATGACTCATCACCAAATTGCAACGTCATTGGCTTTCCACCTAC
Organism: Erythroxylum echinodendron; assembly: GCA_027575705.1. Lineage (NCBI taxonomy): Eukaryota > Viridiplantae > Streptophyta > Magnoliopsida > Malpighiales > Erythroxylaceae > Erythroxylum > Erythroxylum echinodendron. The sequence goes on from JANZXR010000003.1 coordinate 7,727,143, forward strand.
CCATTTGTAAAATCAGATGGCCGATGCAAGGAAGTGTTTAATCCGCTGCAATAGCTCAGCTTTTACGGAGTCTGGAACAGAAGCTACATTGTAGAGAAGCAGTGAGCAAAACATGAATGTAGATATGTATGTAAGATTATGGCACCTGTACAAAAAAAGGGGCAAATCCCAAACTCCATTAATATAGCACTTTTTAACTTAAATTTTATATTTTGGCATGCACGCAGAAATGGGAACAGTGAATAACCAAAGGCAGGAATTATGTAACACCGTAACTTTTGGCCAGACGTTTAGATTAAAATATGTGAAATAAAAAATGGCCATTGTGTTGATCAGACCATCTAGGAATCAACAGAATTCAATTTATCTAAGTTGGATCACGCGCAAAGGTCTCTTAATAGTCTCTTAATAGTAAGGACTCCTGGTTTTCCTTCAGCCGAAACTCATGCACCAATTAATGTAACAAATATTACCAAAACAATAAAAAGAGTTCAGATATTCAAGTGCCCGTGTTTACAAGGCACATTAGTGTCTGTCGTTCCCCTTGGGTGAGAATAGGAGCCATTCTCCGAAGTCCATCCCACGCATACTTGGTTTTTGACTTGAGGCAAATAATTTTGGAATAATTTTATGAAAATTTATAGTCAAGCATCACATGGGAACATTTATATGGAAAAGAACATAACCGAACAGTAGCATGGAATCATCAACTGCTACATGGATTAAGTTTGAACAACAAATCACCACAAAAAGCAGGAAAGCGTAATAACAGAATATACAACCACCTCTGCCCTTCGGAGTAATGACATGAACAAGATCATCCACGGTGACATTGTTCCTTCCCTTTTTCTTCACAAATGACCTTCGAAAAATCAAGTCAAATAAAACATTATCATGTGCTTGTAGTAACATACAAATTAGGACTCTAGCAAACTACGCTTGAGATGTAATAAATAAGCCATAAACAGCAAAAGTTTATTAACCCACCACCTAAAATAAATACCATGTCAATACTAGTATAACTTTAAAAATCATGAACTTCACAAGAAACTTTATTTTTGATACAAATTTTAGTTTTAACCAATATATTCACTAACAATCAAAAGCTCACAATGTTAAGGCTACACACTAACATTTATTAGTGCATGTCATAGGCACATCAAACAACAAATTAATTCCGCATCAGAAGCACTAATAGACGTTAGTGTGCAGCCTTAATCTTGTGGTATAACTGATAGACTCTGATAGTGATTTTTTTTATGTCAAAAGTGAAGTTTCTTGTGGAATTCACAAACACAATTGTTCATAACTTAACATTGGTTATATGAGCTCAACCAGTCAATCAACTTATGGGACACTCTAGCTTCAAATATTGGGAAACAATTTACTTCTACAAAAGGTCCCCTTTTTCCCCTACAGCACTTCTCACAGTTTCATGTAATAGCCGTTTATAAAGGCTCAAGTCTTCTTTAATCAAACTATCAGTCAAATTAATATCACAGTCACTTTCATGTATCCAGTCTACAATACAAAATCCATCAGGTATAAGTAGTTTAAATCATCACATTCCAGATCCCAGGAGGAAACATCAGAATTTGTACTCGAAATCATATAATCAAACCCAGTATCAAAGACAATCAGAGAAAAATTTTAAGTTCAAAAACATTGAACTACAATTTTTCAATGAATATGGAAGAGAAAAGTTGAAGGAAACCTGCATAGAGCTTTCATTTCATCCTTCCAACCACACTCTATGAGCTTTTCCCTCAGAAGATCCTTTAGTCTCTCCTTCTCTCCGCTCTCAATCAACTAAACTCGTAACCAAACAACGATTAAACCAAACACCAGTGACCACAACTCAGTGAAAATTATACAACAGCCCCATCAAAAGAAGAAAGATGCCAACCCAAACCCGACTACTCACTGCCCAAAACCAAAAGTAGGCCATACTCGGAAAATTTTGCGGAAACTAAAGAAAACAAGCTACCTTGATATTGATGATTTCTTGAAGACTAAGCTCTTGGTTGGGATGATCTCCGTCTGCAACTGGTGTCGGTGGGCGGTTGACTGAACTTCTCCTGTAATAGGTAACAATAAGTCACTTAGCTTACAAAGAAAAAAGCACAATCGATTGAACTTTGAAGAAGTTTGAAGACGAGTTAATCCGAGTTGGATGACTCACTTGTGAGACATTATATAGTTGGAGGTTTAGTAATTGAACTTCTATCCTACTGAATCTGACAGGAGGTTCAAATATTACTACACCGGCTTTCGTCCTCTTTACGCAGGCACTGCTTCTATAAGAAAGTATTTGCTCACCGCCACCGGCTTGTTGTTGAACTTTGGAATGACGAAAGTACGCTTCCCTCTATGACCAGCTTGCTTTGGGCTAGTATCGCTTACAAATGCAGGATAGCAATGGACCAGATTCAAGCAGGCCAAGTCCAATCTCAGACCGACCTGAGCTAAGTATTATAGTTGAACTATATTTTATTTTAACTAACATTGTTTATTAGGCATTAGCATCAAAGCGTAAGTTATATATTCCAATATTTCTCTAAATATGAATATTTTTATTTTTATTATTCACTATAAGTCGTATTTTGTATATTGCTCTTTTGAGATTTATATGTATCTCACTAATTTTATAAGGCTATGTGAGTGAGCATATAAGTTCTATTTTCCAAATTTTACTTTTAAAAAATAAAAAATGATTACTGTTGACAATTTATAATGGAAGCTGCCAGTGAAAGGAGGTAGCCATAAAAGGGAAACTCTGAGCCTTAACCATTTGTCTACACTTCCTTATACACACAAGTTCTACGTGGACCTATTAAAAAAATATTTGACTGAATTTTTTCACAAATTTCCAAAGACTAATATGCTAATATTTACTTTCCATACATTCCAATTTCATATTTAAATAAATATTAATCAAGTACTCTATGTATAAAATAATTTAGTTTACTTGATTATACCACTCTTTAAATAATTAGTTGATTTGCAAATCCTCTTATTTAACATTGGTTATAATTAGGACGATAGAATTGAGAGGAGCAAATTTGATGTTTAATGTATTATTTTTTTCTTTAGTAATAGCTAAAGACCATTCTTTATTTTTAGCATAATTATTATTTGTTTAATACAATTGTTGATTTTGGATATATATTTTACGATTGTGATACTTGTAAACAAATATGTTTGGATATAATGATTAGTTATTATATAGATGATGATTAAAAACTTAGTGACCTTTTAAGTCCTTAGGTAATTGAGAAAATATTTAAAGTTTCTATTTAGAAAGTTACATCAAATTAATTAGATATGACAACAATTTCATAAGAAATGTTTTTCCATGGACATTATGTTTCAGAAAAATGGTCACTACTTCAATATTATCACAAAACTCAATAGAGGTGAAATTTTAAATGATAATAATTATGGAATATAGAGTATGAAAATTAAGATATGAATTGGTTAAAGCAAAAGAATTTTGAGTCACTAAATAAAATCATAAAAGTTCCTAAAGAGGCACTGCGACCTAATATAGGAAAAATCATGATGCATATGACATGTGAGAAAGAAACAAATCCCTAGTTTGCGTTACATTGTTAAGTAGCATAAATGATGATATTATGTGATAGTTTAGGGGATTTAACAATGCCAAAGAAATATGGTTCACACTGACAACATAAACCAAGGTCATTCACTATTAAGTTAAAAATTAAAAATAGTATCTCTACTAGTTAAGATAAGGTTGTGTACTATTGGACCTTCTTAGATCTTACATTTTAGCAAGACTTTCACTATGTTGTTGTTGTTGTTGTAGTATTAAGTTTTACACCCATGAGAAAAGATTGGATCAGTCAATTTTGAGGAATTTGATGTTAATGTTAAATATGGTTAACAAATTGATGGATATTAATCATATCTTATCAAGTGAGCAACAAGTGTAAGTTATTATACAATCTTGACCTCAATGTTAGGAGCATATAAAAATGCAAATTACTCTATGAAGAGAATATCAAGACGATAGAGCATGTTATGAAGTACCTATTATTAAAAGAAGTATGCCTTAAGACTTTTAAGCCGCATACTCAAGTATATATGGCTAAGGCAAGTTCATTTAAAGCTGAAATAAAGAAGATGAAGTAGAAAAGAGAAAAGAAAGACTTCACAATTCTCAAGATTGCAGGAAGACCAAAGCTAATTAAGATATGATTTTCACAAGCCAAATAAGGTACAACTCTATAATACAAATAAGTAAGTTGTATTTATCTTTAGTTAATATTTTTCTATTTGAATCACATCTTTTATAAATTATAGAGCCAGGAGCCACAAACCATATATAGTGAAAAAGAGATAAGCCATCTTTGAATTTCAACAAGTTTCTTATGAGATGAATAAGTTCCAACTACATGATGTACTTTTTAATCCTATATTTTGATAAAAAAAATTATAACATGATTTTGTTTACCTTGGATTAAATGTTAATTTCTATTGTGGTGGAACGGATATTTATATTGGAACCAATTGTTATTGCTAAGGTTTTATGTTAAATGATTTTATTGTATTGAATCTTATTTATTATATAAGAAAAATATTTTTTCTTTAATTATCTTATCTAGTGCTTATGGTATCGATGATATTTAAGGGATACTAGACTTCATCATATTTTATAAGGCTGAATAAATCAATTAGTTAAAAAGTGTCTTTTAAAAACCTAAATAAAGTAGAATTGCCTACTTGAAATCACTATTTAGTTGGAAAAATGAAACGAAAACCATTCGATAAGCAAAAAAAGAGTTGTTAACCCATTATAATTAATTTATTTAGATATATAAGACCCAGTGAATGTAAGATCAAGGCATGAAGATGCTTACTTTGTCAACTATGTTGATGATTATACTCAGCGTGGTTATATATTGTTATACCAAATAAGATTCTAACTTGTATTTTTTGTGATAATAAAATGTTACTTCTCATTTTTTTTATCCTTGGTAATATTAGTAATTTAATATATGAAGTTTCAAGTTCAATGGAACAATAAAGTGAGAAAATGGGCTAATTGAATTAATTAAACAATAAAAAGATGAAGAACATAAGCAAAGTAGAGCATGTATGCAGTTCAAATTAGTGCCAGATATAATTATCTTAGACCTTATGTGAATGATAGGGGGCAAAAGATGCAATTTGCCCCCTATCATTCACATAAGGTCTAAGATAACCCTTATCAATATATCTGGCACTAATTTTTACTCTTAAAATTTACAAAAAAGGTATAATTTGCACCTTCAAACCTAATTTTGTTATGTTTTCATCATATCTCTATCATGACATTGTTAACTTGTGACACGTGATATACTAGTTGTATAGTTCTAGCCACGTAGACAATGACATGGTTGTCTTAAAATTATTTTAAATTTTGTTAACATTTTACGATAAAAGGTGCTATTTCCCCCTATATTTTGCACAAGGATTAAGATAGCCTAGATCCTCATCTCTAGTACCAATTTGCACTTTAATGTTAATAAATCACACAATCTGCACTCTTAAACTTAACTTCTTTAGATTTTTGTCAAATCTTCATTGCGATACCGTTATTCTATTACATGTAGCACGCTAACTATGTAATTTTAGCCTAGTGCTAAAGTGGCTTTTATATAATTTTTTAACAATTAAAATTTAATTATTAAACTTATGAAAACAAAACATATTCTATTTTTATTTTTTATACATGCGACAACAATTTGTGAAATAAATATTATAAAATATAAAATAATATATGTTATAAAATTAGATTAAAATGTAAACATATTTTTAAGATATATTTATGAAAAAAGTTATTATATCTATTACAGATATGTACTAATGATATGGTTATTATAATCATTATCCATATATATTTTATAAAAAAGTGAATTTAATTCTACAATTATAAAATATTAAAATTTTAGTATATAATAATTAAAACAAACGTAAAAGTTAAAAATTAAAATCCACTTGTAAGAGGTATAATTGACTTCAAATACTATCTTCACATATTCTAAAGGTTGTCGTAATTATTCTATACTATGAAAAGTATATTGCAATTTTTTATTAGAAATTTTATGAAAAGTGTATCACGTGTAAAATATTCCCTAAGAATTTACTATGTTTTGACTTTACTATAGTTGAATGAATGACTCAATTCTTTAGACTGACAAAAACTCTTAAGTTGCAATTGTGTTCTCTCTCAAGCAACATAATCCTAATTCTTAGATCAAATTAACTGAAAATGCTTTCTAATTAAGACAAACTAACAATGTGTTGTTCTGTTTCCTGAAATTCTTGTGATATGCTTTACCCTAACTTACAAGGATCATGAATTCTTTCTCGAGTAACCCACTCATCCTTCATTATTCATATAGTGATCTAACTATATAAATTATCTCTTGATCTTATTTTATGAATCTAATTATTGAATCTTTAACTACATTCATTTAATTTAAACCAATATAAGAACATAAACAATTTTCAAGAAACTAGGAATTTCATTAAACCAAAAGATCAATTCAAAACATCACATCTTAAGGTCCATCCCACTTAGATTTATTTCCTAGTTAATTCATAAATAAAAAATAAAGAAAAATATAAAAAAGGAATAAAAAGACAAAGGAAACATCTTTATGAATCATGAATCTTTAAATTGTCTTTGAATCTTGTTGAAATTCTTGTTCTTTTTCCATTGTTATTTTTGCATTTGATCTTTAGTTGTTTGATCCTAATTTACTCCTTTGCTATAAAACTTATTCGTGCAAACATCTCACCACAATTTCACTTATGTTTTTTTGATAAATTGATTTTACACCTAACATGACCCTAATACGGAACTGTGTGGGCTCTATATTGCCTTATCTCCCACTCTGGAACTTTTACGTAAATAATCACTGCCAATACAAAGATAAACATGAGTACATATTGCAATCATATTGGTGAACATAAACTGAGCATGGGGAAATATTTGTTGCTTAGGAGAAACGTAATGTCCCTTATTGGAACATGACATAAACATAGTGGAATAAAGGTGTTGTGTTCCATAAAAGAAAATTTGTAAAATGAAATATAATGGTACATGATGGTACAAGACCAGTAGTATGGTGGATTGTTGCTGACTTGTTCTTAGTCCTTTCTTCACATCTTCTAAAATTGCTCCAAGTTGAAATTTCTTATCTAATTTCACCACTTTTCTTTAGAGAGACCAAAATAAGACCTAAAATGAAACACTAATTTTGAGTACTAAATCTTATAAAAATATCCAAAACATAGGTAAAAATGCTATTAAAGATCATGTTAAAAGTATAATCTATTTGACATATATCAAACTCTTCTAAACTTGAGCATTTGCTTATCTTTAAGTAAATTAATTTCTTACCTCATAGCATGTAGGATCTCTATAGTGAGAGAAGTGGGAGTGCTAGTTATTTTCAACTTGTGCTCATCTCTGAGCACTCCTAGTTTGCTAACATATTATGTGATATCATGTCATCTCTGATTATTCTGAAGTTGATCGGTGCAGGTAGCCTTAGATAAGCTGCACGAATGCATGCCTAAGTATGTTCACACTCAATTAAATATACAATATACAAAAGATAGATCTTGCTTACTGACGGCATATACATTCTTACACTGGGCACACAAAAAATGAACAATTAGCTTATAGATGCACTATATGGCCGAGAAATGGAAGCCTTATGCCTTGGACCATATAGAGAAGTACTATTGTGCTATTCGAATAATTTCTAGAATGGGCCTCCAAATAGTCCTAATCTAATGTGTCTTGTTGTATGGGACCTACAAGAGACCATATATGTGTCACAAACTGAGCTCCAAATTGACATTTAGTAAAATGTGAACTATCACCTTTAATTATAACTATAGGAATTTTCAACCATGAGAAGGCTACCTTCTTGAAGAGTTTTTCTACCACTTTAGCATCATTAGTTAGGGATGCCTTTACTTTCACCCATTTAGACACGTAATCCATTGCTATAATAATGTACTTATTGCTACATGATGATGAAAATGGGTCTACGAAGTTTATTCTCCAAACATCAAATATCTCAACCTCTATGATATTAAGAGGCATCTCATTCTTCTTAAGATATTCCTGGATCTTTGACATCATTCATAAGTGGTCACATGCTTATAAATATCATTGAAGTGCGTGGGTCAATAAAAGCTTGCTTAGAGGAACTTGTTAACTATTTTTGAAGTGCTAGTATCGCCATCATAAGATGAAGCATGACAATTAAAAAGTATGTTGTGCATTTCATCTTTAAGAACTTGCCTTTTAAAAATTCCATCAACATACCGCTTAAATAGAAAAATTCACCCTAATGGTAATATTTCACATATGAAAATAACTTTTTTTATTGGTAACTCAAATCGGGTAGTGGAATTTTGCATGTAAGGGAATTAACATAATCAACATACCATAGACCTTCTAACTTTGAGATGACAGATAATTGATGATCCAAGAAGGAATCCTCAATAGGTAGTTTATCTTCTCTAGTCTTATCCATCTTTTGTACTAATCTTGAAAAATGATCAACCACTAAATTTTTAGTTCCCTTATTATGCCAGATCTCTAAGTCAAAATCTTAAAGAAGAAGGAACTGCCAAATCAGTCTTAGATTAGTTTGCTTCTTACTCAAGAGATTCTTAATGACAGAATGATATAATCTTTAACCCTACTAAGTATGCTTATAATTTATTAGTATAGAACACCATCACTAACAACTCTTTTTCAATGGTAACATTGATTACTTAAGCCTTATCTAACATTTGACTTGTATAGTAAATAGCATGCATCTTCTTATCCTTCCTTTGACCCAAAACTACTCCTACTCCATAGTCATATACGTCATATGTGACCTTAAAAGGGATGTTCCAATTGGAGGCTTACATAATTGGAACGGAAATAAATGCCTCATATATCCTACAAAAAGCATAAATTCATTCTTGGTTAAAATTAAAAGTAACATCTTTAAAAAGCATGTTAATAAAAGTTTTAATAATTTTAGAAAAATCTTTTATAAAATATCGATAAAAGTCGACATGCCCTAAAAAATCTCCTTATACCCTTGGCAATGGTAAGTGGTGGCATCTTTTAGATCACTTTGACTTTTGCCTTATCGACCTTAATCTGTTGCTCAGACACTTAGGTATCTTAGAATAGTACCTTCCCTTACTATGAAATGACATATTTAAAACTAGATTAACTTCTTCACATCATTGCAACACCTTATACAAAGTAGTTAGACACTCATAAAAATTAGTGCCATATACGGAGAAATAAAAACTTTCAAATGTTCTAAAAAATCAGAGAAAATTGCCATTATACAACATTAAAAAATAGTAAGGATATTATAAACACCAAAAAGCACTCTCATATAGGCAAAGGTACTATAAGGACATGTAAATGTGGTCTTTTCTTAGTAACTAGGACCAGAATAACCATTCATGTAATAAGAAGAAGAATAATTTATTGAACTCTCAAGCATTTGATAATGAAAGGAAGGGGAATATTATCTTTTCGGGTTACCTTGTTCAATTTTCTGTAGTTAATGTATATTCTCCAAACTCGTGATTATTCTAGTGAAGATCAATTTGTTATTCTCATTCTTTATTATAGTTATTCCATTTCTTAGAAACCATTTGAATTAGGCTAACTCATTTACTATCTGAGATAGGATATGTTATTTTAACATCAAGTAGTTTTAGAACTTTTTTTCTCCATAACTTCTTTCTTAACTACTTCTTTTATATTGCGATTTAATCTTATTTGGTGCTCAATAAAAGACTTATAATCATCTTCCAGTAGTATTTTATGTATGTAAACATACGAGTTAATGCCCTTAACATCATCAATAATATTATCTTATAACATCTCAATGTAATCTAATAATTTCTAGTAAATTTTCACTTTCAACTTCACTTATACTTGTATTTACAATCATATGATAAGTGGAATTGAGTCTAAGTAATTCATACTTAAGAATGAAAGGAAGAAGTTTTAAATTATACCTATTGAGCTATATCTTTATTCTCATCTTTTAAGCCACCATCATTCACTAAAAACTCTTCAAATGAGTTATCTTGAATGATAAATAGCTAGCTCCTTCTTAACCCACTGATCAATTATGTCAATCCTACAATAAGAATCTCTAGTAGGAGGATATTTAAAAGTATTAGGTAAATTAAACTCTACTCTCTTATCACCAATAGTTAAAGAAAGCTTTTAATTTTGCACATTAATAATAACTCTAACTGTAGGCAGTAGAGGCCTTCCAAGAATGATGGAGATTTGAGTATCCTCTTCCATTCATAAGACAAAAAAATCATCAAGGATGAAAAAATTATGGACCCTGATAGGTACATCCTATAATATACCTACCAGATATTTAACAAAATGATATGCCAATTATAAGGGAGAAGTGGAGGGTTTCAAATAACCTATCTTGAGCTTCTTACAAATAGATAAAGGCACGAGGTTTACACTTACTCTTAAATCATACAAAACATGGTTAAAGTTTATATCACTAATAACATAACGAATAGAAAATTACCATGATTTTTTGGTTTAGGAGGCAATTTATTTTAAATTATTTCATTGCACTCCTTAATCAAAGCTATATTTTTATAATCCTCAAAATTTATTTTGTTAGAAAACAATGCCTACAAAAACTTAGCATAAGAGCACATTTGTTTCAAATCATTTGAAAGGGGATATTAATATAAAACCTTTAAAGAATTTTAATTTTTTAATTGTTTATCAAGTTTAACCTTAGCCAAATTTCGGGGGAAAGGCATGGGCCGCTTGTATAATGTAAGGGAAATGTATTTGGATTCTTTTCTCCTCATTGGTCTCACTTTTCTTACTACTTGACTCATCCTCTTTGTTTTTTCTCTTTCTTAACCGCTCTCATCTTAATTTCCTCTAATAACTTACCACTCCTCAATATCATAACCTTACAATGCTTTCTAAGGTCCTCAGGTTAGCCAAGAAATTACTTAAATGATCTAATAAAAGAGTTAGTTTATTAGGTAATTTATGCTTCTAGCATCTTGTTATAGGTTAGATTCAATCTTAGAACTAACTTGCTTAATGCCTCAGTGAACGCCTCATTTTTCTTTACTTGCTATGCTAGAACAATCTCAACCAGAGATTCTAAATCATACTTTTAAGGAGGAGGATTGAAAGGACTTGATTGACTATTAGATGGTTGCCTAACATTATTATAAGGAATACGATTAAATTTGTTCCTATAAGAGAAGTTAGAATGATTCCTCTAACTATGATTGTCAGGCCCCATTTTCAGAGTCTAACTCGTGAGTCAAACGTGAGTGCATCACTCTGTAGGGTTCTTGCAATGGAATCTCATTAGCCATGATAGGTTCATCTTCATTCTTATAACATCCCAAAATTTCATATTTGAACACTTGATATACTATAATCCATTCTTATGTTTATGTCCTCAATCGTCACCCTACACGTATCACTCATTTTTATCTCTTCAAGCTCCATTCAAGCCTAAATGTATCATAGGAAAGCATTGATAAGTCCACAACTTATATATGTACATAATTTGGGAATATAGGCATAACTTTCACCAAGGATGTCAGATTAATGTCATTTAAGTAGAGTTTTTAAGAGGACTTCGAGTTCTACAACTTCTATGAAGACCCCTAAGAGAGATTATGCCATCTAGAGGGTCAAAATTGTACATTTATATAACTATCCCGAGAACGTTCGCTTAATGGATATATGTCCCTCCAAACAAACATGAACTGAGCTGGAACGCTAGAATTCCTGAGAAGGTCCACCTAACGGATGTCAAGTTTACCCAACGGATATTTACGGGTCAATTTCTAGATTTCTAACTCCTACAAGTTAGCTATGACCCCTCTTATGCATATCTGTCATTTCTAACTTATTTTCCTCATCATTTTCCCTTCATTATCACTTTCATTTCAGTTCAATATCATTATATCCAAATCATAATCTATGTTTGGTCATTAATCCAAAAACATAACATTCAAACTTATGCACATTTATCATAATTTCTGTACGTGTTCAACTCTCTTTATTACCTTCATTTCGTCTCTAACTTATCACACTAATTCTTCCCATTTTAAGACATCATAGTACTTTTTTTTATGTTAAATCAAGTTAGAAATGGGCTATAAAGTGTCCAGCATGCACCCTATGCAACATCACTAATTTGTAGAAATCCTATCTTTCAAGTCCGATCTCCAAAATTATACACTTTATATCATTGGAAATCTAAAAGGATAAACTACAACTTCCAAGAAGACAACTTTGTCCAAATCATCCTAGATTAATACAATTTCCCCCCTAAAGTCAGAACATAGATTTTACCCCTATGAATGTTTGAAAATGCAATGCGAAAACTTGGAAAATCATGATCAAAACATAAATATATTTCATTAACATCAAAAGAAAAGAGTTTTACAAAACTTTAATGGGCATTTCAAGACCCAAATACATCATTGGTCTCATAATCCAAAAATACAAAATATACATGAACGAGTGTTACTTGAAATGTGGTAAAGCCTTGAGTTTTCTCTGTACTAATTTAAACGCACAAAAATATGCAGACTTGGAGTGATGCCTTGACTCTTTATCATTCGATCTCTTGCTCTTCACCTGGAGGTGGGGAGGAATGGGGGGTGAGCTTAAAAGCTCGTGGGTAACAAGTTTATAATGGAGAAACAAGCAAAATTATTGAAAATACTCATTGCCATAGTAAATTGCATTGAATCCATAAAACATGTATTTCTCAAATTCTCAAGCTTGTCAAACAATTCATAAAAAGCATAAGTCATGTATTCATCAAACTTGTCAACAAATCATAAACAACTTAAGCATTTATAATAGTTTGGGTAGTCCATATACATAAGGGAGTTCTTGCGAATCTCCCATAAACATGAGGGAGTTCTTGCGAATCTCCAGTAAATATGAGGGAGTCCGTGGTAGAGCTTCATGCCACTAGCAGGCAGGCGGAAGAAGCCTTTAACATAGTCAACGTGCACGTGACATAACATGATGGATCACCACAAACCCACACAAACATGAATTTCATAACTTGTAAACATATTACATAAAAGGCACATTTCGAAAACTTGATTTCCATAAGCATGATATATTTCAAATACAATTTCCATCATCATTTCATAAATCATTGACAAGATTCATGTATCAAACATGTAACAATTACTTACATCATTTAAGAAGTAATAAATGCAACATTTATAAAGCATTTAACTCTATTGATTTGGAAACATATTCATAGCTCATTAACTCAACTATAAACATGTAACCCACCTGGATTCCTTGCCTAAAAACTTGCTTAAAAATGCCCCTCCTCTTGCTCCTCTTGCCTCTCTTGATTCCCTTTAACATTGGAAAAAATCCAATTCAATAGGAATACAAATTAAGAACCCAAAAAGCATATTCACTAAAAATTGATTATATAATACTTAAACCCATGTATTTCCTAAGCTTCATGAACAAAAACCCTTCCAAAAATCCAAAGGATTAAAAATGGACTTACCTTGAATCTTCACCAAACAAAGAGATGTTTAGCTCAAATGGAAGCTCTTCTCTTCCTCTTTCTTTTCCTCTTCTTAAATAACCTCAAAATCACTTTTGAAAACTAAGAAAGATGAAACCTTAACTTTGTCTTCTTTCTTTTCTCTCATGAGCGAAACCCTCTCTCCTGTCTTTCTTTTTCACGTTTTTCTCTTCTTCTCTCTCTTCATTCACGTTTTTCTTTCTCTAATGAACAAGATAACATTTTTCCTCTTCTAATTCTACTCTTAATGAGTGCTAACTGTCCACTTTACCCTTCCTTTAATGTTTCATGACTTTTATACTTAAGTGACATGCCACAATTGCCTTTTATACATTCTTACTACTTTAATCTAACTAACCAATGAAATAAAACCCTACTAACACTGAAACAAATAATTAAACTTCAATAATAATTCTATCATGACCTCATAATTTATTTAGATCATGCTTAACTAAACGAAAAATTTCAGGGGCCAACAATGATTGTATATGTTAGTAAAAAAACATCATTTATTTGGTTAGGGTTATAAACATAGTTAACCTATTCAATAGATAAATCTTGGAAAATGGAATATCGCAACTAATAATTAGTAACTAAATGTTCTATGGATCTATGAATGTCACATGAAATGTTAAGTTTTCCTATATAATTTATAGTCATATTATTAAATTTTTTAAATAAAACATCAACCTTAGCAGTAAGAAAATTCAAAATCATTAATATGACACTTATTTGGAACTTTCTTTAGAACAAATCTTTTGCATAACCATTAATAAGGATTTTAAGCGATATACTCGATCAAGCTATACATTTTATCCTTAATCTTATGCATGAGAGCGCCACTAATAGTGACGTCCTTTAAAATCTTAGCATTGTAAGCCATACCATTATATATTATGTTGACACAAGTGAGATTCCAATCGATTTTTTGATGATAACAAAATATAATTAATGCTAATGAGTTTATTATTTTAAGGAAAAGCAACATAAGAACAAAATGAAGTCATAAACTTAAGAAAATAGCTTATGAAGTAGATGAAGAGAAATTGAAGTTTATAATTTTTGAAATGAAGATTAAACTAAGAACAAAAGAAGCTCAAGACTTTTAAAGTTCATTCTTTTGTTTATAATGTTAATTGTAATCACATTTAATCATTTTAATGTTCTAAAAGACTAACCATGTGTAAATATATTTTTTCATTTTATTGCATGAGTATTTCCATTCATCAAGAGACACTAAAGCTTTTGGTTTTAATATAAAAGTCTCTTGATATTTCAAATAAAATTTAAGGAACATTTTAGGATGTGATTAAATTATAATTGCATTAAAAAATTTGATTTTGAACATTTGAAGTTGTTAAAATCGCATTTTTTGGGTGATTGGTGGACCTTTATGGGTTAGTAGTCAAAAAACAAAGATTAAAGTCGTTAAATTTTATGTACTGTTAGTTTGTTATAACATTAATCAATGTTTTGGTTAACTAATATGCCATATTGGATGATTAATATGCCTACTGGTCGACTAGTGTCCTAATGGCTAGTGAATATGCCACCTTTAATGCATATTGGTCGACTAGTATGCCTATTCTCTGTAAATAGTTGTTGTAACAACTAATTTTTGGCTATAACAGTTAAGAAGAGTCCTAAAACACTACAAATAGGTGTTTTTATCATAATATCCATTATAATGACTACTTCTTATCTCCAACAGCGAAGAAGGGTTCCAAAATACTATAAATAGGTGTTTTTCATAAACACATTTGTAATAACTATTTCTTAGCTCCAACAGCTAGGAAAGGTCCCAAAACACTATAAAGAAATAAGTATTTTCTCATTATTTTTTTGACAAGAAGTATCTGGATGTATTTTACACACATTTTAAAGTGTTTTTCAATCATTCAAGCATCATTGTTTAATATATATATGAGCGAGTCTCTTTAGAGTTATCAAGTGATAAAGTGACGTATTTTGAGTTATAATCCTTTTTTAGGTAGTTGGATATTGAACTTGGGAGTGTTACAAGTGGGATTGAGGTTTCTCTTCACCTTAGAAGAAGATTGTAAGAAGAGTTCCTCTTTAATGAGAAAAATTCCACAAAGGTTATTCTTCACCTTGAAAGAAGAACTATTATGGAATTCTAAGAAGAGTCTTAGGGTGGACATAGGAAGGGTTGGTTGTTGAACCATTATAAATTGGTTTGCATTCTCTCTTCACTACCCTTTTAAATTATAGTTCAATTGTTTAATTGATTTATCTTAAGCAATTTCTTCATCTATTTATATTAATTACTTTTAATTAAGTACATAGGTTTAAAAAATTCTTGAATTTTATAAACACCTAATTTACTTCCTTTTGGATGCCATTAGAGACTAACAAGTGGTATTATAGTTGGTATATTAGGCTAGCATTTTTAACAAAATCCTATAGCTATGATTATAATGACAGATTTAGAAGCATCATCATCATTTGATCAAAAGGGACAAAGCTTTAGTAGATCACCTTTCTTTGGCAAAAATGATTACCTTTACTAGGAAACTAGGATGAGATTTTTCTTAATAGCTGAAAGTGTAGACCTATGAAAAATAGTTTTAATTGGTGCCTTTATTCCTAAAAAATTATAGATAAAAACAGGTACCTAAATTAAAGAAAGAATGGGAACCTCAAGATAAAAGATTAGTTTCCTTGAACGGTGAAACCTTATATATCCTTTTGTGTGCATTAGGAAGAAATTAATTCAATAGGGTCTCTATATATGAAACGACCAAAGAAATCTGGCATACTTTAGAAGTTACTCATGAGAGAACCGATCAAGTAAAGAAGAGTAAAGTAAGCATGCTAACATATCAATATAACTTGTTCCAAAAAGAGCACGATGAAATTATTTCTAGCCTTTATACTAGATTTATTGACATTATAAATGCTCTCAAAGGTCATGGAAAGGCCTATACTAATGTTAAAATAGTAAGAAAGTTGCTTAGGGCATTTTCAAAGACGTGCGAAGCTAAAGTGATGGTCATATAAGAAGTTAAGGATCTAACAACACTACAACTTAAGGAACTTATTAGATCTCTCCTCATATATGAAATGATGCTTCGAGAGATAAAAGAAGAAATGACACCCCTAATAAAAGAATTTAGCATTGAAAGCCTCAATAGAAGAATCGAGTAAGGAGAAGGAGACATCAAATAGTGAATGCGATGAAGAAGACATTGTGTTAATCACTAAAAAATATGAGAA
This sequence comes from Erythroxylum echinodendron, assembly GCA_027575705.1. Classification (NCBI taxonomy): domain Eukaryota; kingdom Viridiplantae; phylum Streptophyta; class Magnoliopsida; order Malpighiales; family Erythroxylaceae; genus Erythroxylum; species Erythroxylum echinodendron. The sequence continues at coordinate 7,744,020 of JANZXR010000003.1, forward strand.
ATTCTTAAAGAAGGTATTCTATAAAAGAAAGGACTCCAAGGAACATAAAATTGATTTAAAACATAAATTCTTTAACATATTTTGCTTTGAATATAGAAAACCTAGACACTTAAAGTCATAATGTTTTTTACTCAAAGATAATAAGAAGTATGAAAGAAACTATAAGAAGGATAAGAAGCACAAAAAGAAAGCACTTAAAGAATCAACTTGTGATGAAACAAAATGAGCATTTGTAAGAAGAGATAGCTCATATGTGCTTTACCGCTATGGACGATGATGAGGTAGAATACTAGCATTCAATCCTAACTTATATGATAATGATATTGGTTTTCTATATAATAAATTAGTTGAAAGTTTAGAAATCGTGAATAAGAAAAGCTTCCAAACTCAAGGAAGTAAAAATACAATTTGTTAGAAATTTAAATAAAAATGAAAAGGAGAAAAGTGAATTTCTCAATATAAAGCATCCAAAAATGGGATTATTGATGACAATCGTGTCTCATATGCATTAAGACATGAGAATGAGACATTTTTAAAAAAATAGGTAGAATCCCTCAAAGACTCATTTGTCCAAGTTTACTAGAGGGAGTGAAAACTAGAAAACATGCTAGAAGCTTAAAAGAATTCCAATGATACACATGGAATAGGATAAAACCATGTAAGTGAAGGCAATTCTAAAACTACATTTGTCAAGGGAGAATATTTATATAGTAAGAAACCATTGCTTAATGTGACGATGAGTATGTGTGGAGCATCCACATATAAATGTATGCACGTATATGCCACATCTATTAGGACTAATTTTGAAAGCAAAAATTATGCTTTTATATATGGCTTAGCATATAGTTTAATATTATCAAGCCACACCCTTTTAAGCCTTAAAGAAACATATACGAAGTTTTTTTTCATAGTAGACATCATGTATATAATTATGGTAACTCATTCCACTAACTTAAGAAACCATTTAACACCTTTAATGTGCTAAGAAAGTTTCCTCATTATACATACACACTTAGTAATGCATTTATGCATCATCATCACTCATATAATATGGTATGTCATTTTTGTTATAAGTTTGGACAGATTGATAGATTTTGTTATTTTAAAACAAAAAATGACAATCAAACCCTTAAAAATATAGGTTGAAAAGAAGAAGGAGCCTAGCAACCAAGGAACTAACCTGATTTGTGTTCCTAAAACAAATTGATTGCCTTAGTTGTATGGTTATTAGAAAAGAAAGAACAAATGGTATATAATAGAGATAATAGTTATTAAATTGAATTTTTTTTGGAAGAGTTTATGCCTTTTATGTTGATGAATCTAACATTCTTGCCCCCAAGAAAGTCTTGAAGATGTTGATGTAGGATGTGGCAAATTTAGAACTTAAAAATAACCACCAAGACTTTTTAAAATTGTTGAAGCAAGTAAGGGAGATGAGAAGGATAAGATGCTATCAATGGATTAAAATTTTAATAAGAATTATAATTCAAATTATTCATAGGTAATGTCCAACATAAGATAGTTACTAGTTTATAATTTAAAAATATGTGACAACTCGCTTTTATGTGTTGATTTGAGTTAAAATCCTTGGTGATGAATGTTTGGGCTTGCATTAAGAATAAATAATTGATCATTTTTTTAGTATAGTGCAAACCTTAGTACTTAAATTTAGAGATGTTTGTACAAAATAAGGATACTAAGTTAGAATTTACATCAATTGGGTAATAATTTCTCTAATCTATTGAATGAGGATAAATTAGATTTGTTTATATGAGAATTCTATATGATAAAGCCCTTTATATGATTTAACTCATTTTTATTGATATTTAATTATTTGGATATATGTTTTTATGGTTTTTATTACAATTTGGAGGCTATTTTCTAACTATTTAGAACACATTGGTTGACTAATATCCTAGTGTGGTAGACCAATGAAACCAAAAATCATGTTTTTTGCCTTTTAGTGAGTTTGTTTTTTGTTTAGTTAAAATTTTGGTTATCCATTTACTCACATTGGTTGGCCAATATCTTCGAGTGGTTGATCAATGTCACCTTTTTCTAAGAAAATTTTCCTTCCAACAAGTTTGTGAGAAGTTTGGCTACAAAAATCGTTGATTAATATAAAGCAAGAACAATTTCTCTTTCATACAAGACAATTAAGTTACAATGAGTTTGTAGCATATGTGGTTGATATGAAGGGAGGACCAGAGCCTTTAACTGGTTGACCAGTGTCCTTAAGTAGTTGACCAGTAAACATAATTTAAAGTTCCCCTTCTTTTCCTTTCTTTTGTTTTATCCTTTTCTTGTTTAAGCCTCTCCAAAACCCTAAATAATTCACTTGTTTCCTTTAAAAACACCATACCTTATTGCTACTAGCTACCCTCTTTAATTTTTTCTTTTTGTTTAAAGATAATAATAATTTTTATATGATTTAACTCATTTTTATTGATATTTAATTATTTGGATATATGTTTTTATGTTTTTTATTACAATTTGGAGGCTATTTTCTAACTTTTTAGAACACATTGGTTGACTAATATCCTAGTGTGGTAGACCAAGGTAACCAAAAATCGTTTTTTCTGCCTTTTTACTGAGTTTGTTCTTTGTTTAGTTAAAATTTTGGTTATCCGTTTACTCACACTAGTTAGCCAATATCTTCGAGTGGTTGATCAATGTCACCTTTTTCTAAGAAAATTTTCCTTCCAATAAGTTTGTGAGAAGTTTGGCTACAAAAATCGTTGATTAATTTAAAGCAAGAACAATGTCTCTTTCATAGAAGACAATTAAGTTACAGTGTGTTTGTAGCATATGTAGTTGATATGAAGGGAGGACTAGAGCCTTTAACTGGTTGACCAGTGTCCTTAAGTAGTTGACCAGTAAACATAATTTAAAGTTCCCCTTCTTTGCCTTTCTTTTGTTTTATCCTTTTCTTGTTTAAGCCTCTCCAAACCCTAAATAATTCACTTGTTTCCTTTAAAAACACCATACCTATTGCTAATAGCTATCCTCTTTAATTTTTTCTTTTTGTTTAAAGATAATAATAATTTTTATAACTTATATGGTTCATTTATGTTTCTTTTAAATTAGGTGTGATTGCATCATATTTGTCATTTTAGAATTTGAAATTTGAGCATTGATTACTATTTTTGAAGTTTTGGGGCTTTTAATGCTTACATTTTTTAAATTGAATGTTGGATATTGAAATTATACTTATATTTTGTTGTACAGTTCAAACCTCTACGTTTGTTAATTGAATTTTTTAACTTAATACCGAAATTCAAAAATTTTAGAAATTAGACATAAGTAGGGATTTTTTTCAAAAGTAAGCAATTAATTTAACTATTTAAATATTCACTATCCTTTTTTCTAAAATAAGTTTATCAATCTCATTCAAACTTATTTTAGTTTTTTAAACTAGTTATCTTAGTACAAAATATTTTTATATGCCTTTTTGAATAGTTGATTTATTTTTGATAATTCTAAAAAGAGAGGGAAAGATTGGTGACATTAAATTTAAGGGGAGTGACTGTTTTATTATTTTTGCACCTTCTATGATAAGCTTGAGTAAATTTATGTTATTTACATATATGGATATTTCTTTAATTCTAAGTATCTCTTTTATTCTTAATATTGAATAAAGTTCTTGATATTAACTTATTTTTTATACATGAATTAAGGGGAAGATAATCACATTTTTGCTAGTTATTTGTGTACTTAATTTTAGTATTTTTCTCTAAAATTAGAAATATTTTATCATAACAAAAAAGGTTAGATTGTCGAACTAAGAAAGGTTTCAATTGATATTTTGATGATAAAAAATATAATTACTACTAATATAATACCCCACTCTCGCTGAACCCGAACCCGATATAGACGGTGATATCCGAGTCCGTGCCCCGCGAGGGTGGTGTGCTGCATCACTAAACAATCAAACTTGGTATACATTTTTTTTAAAACCACAAATCAATCATCAGAAAATTGTTAACCAAAACGTTCCACTTTGTTGTATAACCATTTAATACATCACAATGAAATGAACAGAAACTTTT
>JANZXR010000003.1:7764430-7803125 GCA_027575705.1 Erythroxylum echinodendron
CATTTTAATATAAATTATTTTATTTCATTCCATTTTATTATATTTAATTCCATTAAAAACTCCCATTTTTAAATGTTTATTTAGCCTTCTAATTAAAGTATGCCCAACATTCAATCATAAACTTTAAAATCTCTATCCGTATTTCTTATTTTACTTGATAAACTTCCTAGAAGTCAAATGAACTATTGGTAATGGCACTATTAAATAAATCTAGAATCTTGTATGTTTTTTTAAATAAAGTAGACCGTTAATTTAATCTTAAACCATACACTTTAGTATTCGTTTATTACGAACCACAATCTTAATGTTTGGGACAAAGTTTTATAATAAAATAAAATATAATAGGATAAATGAAGAGAGCTTCGTATTACATCTTATTTCATTCTAAACAGTAAAAATAAAAAAATTCCAATTTGAAAAGTTTAGGATGAAAATAAAATGATAAATAACTTTATATGGTATTATATTATAAATCTTCATTCAAATAACATTTTACTATTATATTATGAACTCTTCTATTCCTTTTAAACAACAATTTTATAATATTAATTACATTTATTTATGTTTCCTTCCAATATAAATTATTATATTTTATTATATTTAATTCCATTAAAAACTCTACAACTAACTAAACATAGCCGATCAATCATTTAATAACTACCTTCAACTCTTCTTTCAAATTACCTGCCGTTTAATAATTAAACGTTCAACTGGTCCTTTTACACTTTTGCCCACGAATTTCTTTTTACCAGTTTCTACTTCATTCATTCATACAAGCTATGGATGAAATCTGTCTGCTTCCCTTTTCTTCTCACTTCATCTTCTACAAAGACCTCCATCTTTCTATTGTGCTCGAGAGGAACTCGCATTTAAAAGAAACAAACATGTCGCCAGTTCGGGCTGCTCAATCAAGTTACGTACGCACTCCACTGGCTTAGGATGAATCATGAACACTTAAATAATAACTCACTAGACCATTACATCTAAACACCTAAAGCCCACCAAAAAATTAATCGTGAAAAACATAATTTCCCATTGCTGTACCCATCCACCTCGTACAATGTCATGACTCAGCTCGAGCATCCAAGCTTACTACGTGTGAGTGATGAGACTCTAGTAAGATACACTTAACAGGAGGAAGTGGGAAAGTAAGGAATGGTATAGACATGAAATTCAGCGTCTTTGTGACTGATATGGTTAAGAGAGAAGGCTATAGGAGGGCATGTCTTCAATTTGTAGGACGTCATCCATTAGAAGTTCTCTTTCCACCTGAGCTCGCGTCGACTTCAGAACATACTATACAAATGTAAAACATCTGTCGGTAACATTTACGAAGCATGTTCTACAGTAATAAACAACTGGCGAACTGAATTCTTCTTACGTTGAACTCCATGTACGTTGCATTTCTCTCTAGCCATTGCTTGTCCATGATCATAAAAGCCACGCAGTAGAGCAAATCAAATGCCCATTCATTTTCTGAATATCATAACCTCTCAGTAACTTAGTATTCTAAGGCTTGGGGCTATACAAGTCTCTTTAGGGCAAATAGTTGTAAGCAATTGCTTGCTCTTACCTGATAACATCTGTATGAACACTGATCTGACAAATGTCTTTGGTTTTGCTGCAGATAAAGGAGCTAACCCACATTATAAGAAGTACATTTAATAATCAGAACTAGACGTTGTCGAAAATAAGAAGACTTCTTAATACACCGTGGCCTCCTATGTGCAGGGTACTAAAGAGTCTTCATAGATTCCAGAGAATAAAACAAACTTCTTTATTCAAAATTGATTAAAGGAAAAGTTCACTTTATACTTACAGGCTTCAAGGTCAAGCATTTGCATGATCATGAATGTTATATTTACACCGGCAACAGCAAAAGGGTATTCCCAAGCAGATCGCTTGCCCCCCTGCTTTTTTAGTAATCGCTGGAATGACGTCTGCAGAAGTAAAAAGTATGATATATCAGAAAGAATATTAGATGTGAGAGATAAGTACTATTTAGTCTCTCTCAGCAACACCAAGATTAGTAATCTTACCGAAAAGGTCTTGGCAAAGAACAACAGGTTCTCCAGAGAAATGAATCCAGCTCCTCTGTTCAGTAGCAATATCCAATTGAATTTGACTAATTAGAGTCAACCGAAATCTGCCAGAGTAAAGAAGATGCTCGCAGTAAAAAACAACCTGAAATCAGTAGATGGATCTTTTCCTTGCCATCCCATTTCTTTCCATTGATCGGAAATCAATGCATTAAGCTCACGATCAGGATATGTGGCTGACCACAGTGCTCTCAAGGCTTCCTGTCAATATGAAAAATTTTCATTAACAAGAAATGAAAAAGATTGATTTTGAAAGCTCGAAATTTAAGTGCTCAGAAGCATATTTGGTTGTAAATGGACTTGCGGAGATACCTGGTGATCTAGCCTGGAAGCGTCAAATTGAATTTTCATTCGGTGCTTCAATCGTCTGAGTCTTTCTTCCTGCAAGTTTCGAAATCATAATTCACAATAATGTAGTTGAACATTCAATGATAGTAACAAGAGAAGGAAATATGAGGGTTTTCCAGCCCAATATAGATTTGCTTCTTCATCATCATTAACAAAGCTAATTTAAGATAATGAAAAATTTTTCATCAACTTTGAACTGAATTTAAGCCAACTCCTACATCGTCCATATGATATAGTCATAATTATCGCGTCTTGGGAGTAATGGATCATAAAATTTCATTGCACGAACGAATGAGAATGATCAAACAGAGAATGCATGCGCAGAACTTAGTTTGCTTCCAAGTAGTTAACTGGTCGACCAATCTAATTATCCGTCGCTTAGCTCAGTGCACAAACAAGCTAAAAATCAGCTCAACATGTGTTTATTTGTTAGGAAGAAATTTTATTCCGATAATGAAGTCTCTCAATACATATCCACAAAGTGATTCAGACCGTTGACTGATATAGAAAAAGCAACAGTAGTAACAAGAGTCTGAACCACAATTTTCCTATACCCTGCCTTTGTTCAATGCAGCGCAGGTTTTAGTCAAGACTTGCCTGTGATGGTGTCAGATTTATGTAAACCTGCTGATAAGTTCCCTTTCGCTGGAAGCACACACATGTGAGGCCCTTACCAATCCAAGTAGGAGTCCCACAAGTTGCATCCTCTGCACAGAAACAAACAGTTCTTGTGCTTAACAAGCATCCTAATAAAACTTCTTCATGATAAACATCAGCAACAGTTAACAGTGGAAAAACATGCCACAAAAGCAAGCCAAAAGTTTAGCCACCTGGTTGTGGTTCAACAACCACGCCAAAGCATTTCATGTCATCATATAAGATAAGAAATCAAAATGTTGCTAAGTTCAGGTGGTCCAAATAACATCAACCTATTCAAACTATTATTTCGCTAACAATGAGCCTAAAACCAAGAAGCAACAAGCGAATGCATGGAGTGGTTGTAGCTCTCTAGTAAAACGTTGAAGAGGCTATTAGTAGGTAGGGACCGTGGACATGTAGGCTGGAGATAACACTCACGTGCCTAACGAGTAAGGCTCTAAACAATTCATTTACGCAAGCCAATATAAAATCTATATGCGTATAAAGTGAGACACCATAGAGTGGCATTATATTATTTCCTCTAGTTATTGTCATCTGCTTTTCACGACAGCCATAGTACCTGATGCAGTGTCATGACCGTCCTTACTCAACCCCACAGAAACAAAAGTAGGAAAGTGTGCGAGACGCGCTGAACTTGAACTCTGGGACCACAAATCCTACCACGTTCATAACTTATGGCGTCCATGTGAGAGCTTGATCTCATGGGGTCGCACTTTTCTCTCGTCTTGGGCTTGTATAAACACTTACTGGGATTGGGTTAGACCATGAAACGGAAAAGTAACTTTCCAACTGAATTATGCAAGAGGCCCAAACTGATTAGAGAAGGATTCTTTAGTGTCACGTCGAAACTTCCACTTTGGGTTACATGCTTTCTGGTTTCGGAGTATTGACCGTACGGTAACCTCAAGCCAGACATGTGCAGTCCAATCAAGAACAGTCAATGAGGAATAAGATCGGCATTGACGCTTGTGGGTCCTCTAAAATAGACTGAAAATGATTGAATTAAGCCGGCGTGCATCTTCCTCCACTCCTCACACCCCATTGCGGCAAATCCGGCATGATTAGAGATGGTGGTTCTAAGGAAGTCTTCCAATTCAAAGAATCAACACCAAGGTGATATCGGTACGTATATTTCTAAAATTTTCTTAACAAAGTAGTGCAGTTTTGATTCAAGACAAGATGGGGAAAAAGCTGGAGACAAACATAAACACGGGAAGCACAGACATTCAGACAAAGGAGATGTCACCGAAATCTAGGTTTGGTGCACCTATGTCCGCCAGTACCTGGGAAACCCTTCCATGTTCTCGTAAAAACACGGATCTTTAACATAGGAAACAGATGAGAAGCAAGAAATTTAATCCCAAACGGCTTAATCTACATAGAAATTAAAAGGGTAGGTCATAAAATGAAAATCCTAAACTTCCCGGTGAAAAGATAACACGCAGTGATACTAAAAGCAAAGCTTAGGAAGCCAGGCAGTTCAGGAATTGACCATAGGTAATGTCGCCCTTAACAAGTGAGAAATAAAGCGAAAAAGGGCAATAGAAACAGGCATTGCGCAGAAACAAAGATATGAGGCAAAATTCTAAGGAACTTAGTAAGACTGTTAATTAACATTGAAACGAGGTTCATATTATAGAGAAAGAAAGTAAGGTAACCTGAAGAAGCAGAACCAGGACCACATCTGTTGACGTATGTTGAAGAAGAGATAGTGCGGACTGTAACGCAGTTGCTCTGAGTCCTTACCACACTCATCTCATTAATCTTTTGTAGTACTGCTTAAGTCTGATAACTTGGAAAAGTCTCTTTGGTTTCAGGAGTGGAGAGAACGATACGAGCAGAGACAGAGTGAGAGAGTGGCTTCTGTTCTTGTCCAACTTCTGCCAAGATTGTTGAAAAGAGTAAACTGTTTAAGAATAACTGGTTCTTGACACGCCTGCAAAATCTACACATAAACCAAGAGCATAAATACTTCTTAAGGAAAATCATGGTTTGGTGCCCCGTGCCGAAAACTATTGTAGGCCAGGGCCGGCCAGTTTTTCCTTCGCGAACTCCCCGAATAGTTTCATTGTTCATAGTTTTGCTTTATTTATTTTAGTGGGCTTAAAAGAATTATAAATTTTAAGTAAGCTTATTTAATTTATAAAATATTTTAAATTATATAAAAATATCTTGTAATATTAAAATTGTTAATTAATTATTATACAAATGACAAATTAGGCATCAAATTGAAAAGATGACAATTTTAATTTGATAAAACATAACAAACAAATATTTTTAAAATTTTTATATCATATGATATTTTTAGATAATTTAAAATAATAAAATATATTTTAGAAAAAATGGAAGCAAAAAGAAAGTTAGTATTTTTATCCAAAAAAAATAAAAGGATTATGACATTTGATTTATATTGTAATTCACAAACTTTAGCCAATGAAAATGTCTTGTACATATGTAATCTATATATGTTTGAACGCTTTGTTTGCGGTTATATAGTAAGATATTCCAGTAAGGTTGTATGTATTTTGAGCACATGGACTATATAGTTAACGAGTAATCAATTGATAATTAAATCGATCTAATCGAAGATGTATGGGAGTGGAATTATAATTAATTGGTTTAACTAAGCAAGATCTTGTGTTTCTAACTTTGATGTGTCCTCTGATTTAGTGCAATCTCAATCTTCCAATTTTTGTGGACTCTATTAATTAAATTGATAGATATTTATGGTAAAAAATAATAAAAATAGACGACCTAGTTCCTAGTTTGACAGCTGTTTCTTATACAACAATGAAAGGACTCCAAAAGAAGCTCATTAGCTTACAATCATAAAATAAATTAATTAAGTAATTTAACCCCTAATTATTTTAATTATTTTTAGAAAATTCTTTAAAATGAAGATGGTGTAGTATAAAATGTTTGTAAAAGTTCATTAATTATCACTTTTATTAATGAACTTGACTCGGATGTGGAAGGAGGGGGAAGCCATTTATTTAGAGTTTTACTATATTTGTTACCAACGTTAAAATTATAAATATATATTAAAAAAAGTCGATATCCATTCTAAATTAAACTATCCTTTGTATCTTTTCGAAACTCAACAACCCTATGCTGTTTTCGCAAGTAGTCCAAAAACAACCCTTAGAAACCACATGGCAATCCATGACAATTGTCTGCGCCTCCCAGTAATATCGCCGATTTCTTTATAAAAAAAGTTGTATGAACCAATTCAGTCGGATTAGACACGTCCATATTTTGAGTCATTATTTTACTAACATGTAATGGTTAAAAAATTCAACCAAAATCTAATCGGTTCAATCGTAAAAATTTTTAATTGTATAAGTTTTTATCCAATTTTTAAATCTTTGATTCAATTTATTTTAATAATTTTTATTATTAAAAATTAATCAATTTATTAATTAATTGGACAATTTTTGTAAACTAAAAAATTTTAATAAACTAAAATAAATTTATTAATTTCATTTAACGATCTCTTTTTTAATTAAACTTCAAATTCTTAAATAAATAAAAACACTATCTTTCAATTATAATTTAAAATTTAAAATTTTATTTAATCTTTATTCGATTTTATAACAGTAGTTGAAATTTTTAAACTTAAACATCTTATTTTATCAGTTTAACGTCCGATCTGGTTTTTAAAACATTATTAATATGTATACCTAACTATTAATTTAATAAAATAACATAATGCAATTTAAATATTTATATAAAATAAATTTAAAAGGTTAACATATCGTAGCAGGGCAGACAACCCACATGAACTAGTGTAGAATTAGATTACCAAATTGGGTTTGGTTGGTTTATCTTAGTTATCGCATTATCATCTTTTTCTATACTTTCTTGGTGAGAATGTGTGCATTAAGTGGTCATCTGCTCAAGTATGACTTTAATGTAATTTTTTTTAGTGATAATGACATAAATCTAATGTTTTTTTAAAGAAGATATTGTTGAACGTCATCGCCAAATTGCAAGCTAGCTCGTCTTCCTTTAGTATTTAGATCTATCAGTTGTACCGTTCCCACGGTAGCTCCATCTGCCTTTGGTTTTTGAGCTTTGAACATATATATATTCTGGTTACTGGCTTGACAAGTGGATACAACTGATTCAAGTCAGGGAGCTCGCGTTGAAACTGCAGTTGACACGAATGATGATACTATTGAATCTCTTTATACCTTTTTTATTGGGAACTCTTTACAAAAGCAGAACTTAATCTTCTAAACTTTTAACTCTTGACCTTACTTCAGTTTGATTGAAATAGCAGATTTAAAGACACGAGTGCCACGTGACACGCATCTGGAAAACGGGGAAATAAGCCTAAAGACATATGATATGATGAAGCATGGACTGTTTTTCATTCTGAGATGCTTAGGACTTAAAGACGATGGGAAGAGCAATAATAATGGCTGTCGCTCACGCCTGGCGCTTCATCCTTGTGGTGGACGTTATGCACTTCCTTTTTCACTTTTTTAACTATAGCCAAAGCCATGTTAGCTGCTGTAGTCGGTGGTCCGCCGGTTAAACAAACCAAAATCCAAGTTTGTATGGTTCAAACTTAAAAGCGTAGCTCTGAATCTAACGCTTATTGTATTCTTATAATATATATATATGGAAATATGTCGGGTTTAATACACGACAAAGACGACTTTAATCGCCACATGTGGCGATTTTGGATTTAATTTCATATGTATTTGTTATTTTCTTATGTGCAGTCGCCTACAACCACCCAGATCCTGCACAACCTTGCTATTTTCGTTACAAGAAAGTTTAAGTTCTGGTTACGATTACAGCATAGGCCCCCTTCCTACCTAGGAATCACATTCGAGGTAATGGATAACTATGTATAGAAAAAGAAAATTATTATAATCTTTTCTGCTAGAGAATTTTCGTGCAGACTGCTGAGAGAGTGTAAGCAATTGAACGTGTTATGTTGTTAGGCAACAGTTTCTTCTATAGGTTCTAATACAGACTGGATTGAAGCTGAGGGACACGAAGCACGAAGTGTCATTGGTGTGTCCCACACACCTGTTGGAATCAGCGTGCATCGAAACTTGGGAGATCTATGCTTGCCTAAAACTTGCTAAGGAAACTTTACAGTAGCCAAGTTCAATGCTCAAAAAGAGCACGGTAGAATTCAGGTAGAAGACAAATTTCTCTTGCAAAATAACAGTCTCGTATGGCGACATTAACTTAATGCGGAAATCCCAGAAAAGGGAATCAAAGTCCAATAGCAACATATTCCTACGACCGTTTGGATGTTTTACAGCCGCATCATTACATACTCAACAAGCTCACTTCTCTACCTTTCAATGTAATACATCAATATCTATCACTCCAACCAAAAAGAGGGAAAAAAAAACGGAAAAGAGAAGAAATATATCAGAGCCAAATTTTCAATCTCATCAATATTTACCGCAGATAAAGCTCCAGATTGTCCTCGTCAAGAATGAATCTTCTTTGATATTTGCTGAAGAGTAAGAGTTAAATGATCTACAAAGTCTGATGCAAAAAGGGTGATGCCTGTAATTACATCTGACTATACCTTCCAAAAAGTTACTGTTACAACATAGGAAGGATAGGACGATGATGACTGTACAGTCTTTTATACTTTTAAGCTTCATGATCATCTTCTCCGTTGCCACCAGTCCGGAATTTTCAATCTCCGACTCCTATGCACAGCAAGTTTGGCTGCCGGAAGTTTGTGCTTTACCTCCCTCCACAACAAGTTAACTGCATCATCTTTCTTAGGGGGGAACTGGAATTCAAAATGATGAGAAATGTTCTTAAGCTGCTTCCACATTTTGACCCATCTTTCTTTTGGGAACTGCCGGAGCTGATCAACCAAGAAACCAGGCTGTATTGCCTCTTCCATCGAGTAGAAAATTGAAAATTGGGCGTAGTCAATCTCATCCTCATACGGGAGCTCAATTTTATCACTCACAATGACAGGAACACAGTGGCTTACAATAGCATCAAATAGCCGGCAAGACGATGGAGTGTCTCCTGCAGGATCTAAGCAGAACTTTGACGAACGCATCCCTTGCGTTGACTGGTAAATAAACAAAAAGAAATGTAAAAGCAATGAGATATGAGAAGAATATGGAAGAAATAATATTAGCAAACTAATCAACTGTCTAGGGAACTGATAATTTCATTTACTGAATGTCCTGGTCCCATGACAACAGCACCTGTACGGTTGTATCCCTTCACCAATAAGGAGAAGAGTTTTCATATCACGACAGATATGACATTCAATTTTAATGAGCAACTTCCTAGAGTTCAATTATATCATTTCACATCAAATTTTGTATGTTGAAAATGCATCTATCACAGAAGTTAATCAGAAAGTGAACCGATGGAGTGAAAACTATGATTCTGCATGTCTTGTGCATGGTAATAACGAATCTGAATTGGCAGAAACTACACTCAGAAGGAAAAAATACTAGTTCTATCGTCCAAATAAATCAAGAAATGGAAAGTGCAAAGATGTTTTATAGAAAAGGTCCTTGATATGCGGTGACATTACTGTTTCAACAAATTTCTTTTAATGCAATTACATACTGTTTCAATTGTTTCTGTTGTAGCTGTGCTCCTCTCATAGCGAACATCATCATAACCAGCTAAAATCTTTTCCAATTTAATACGGACTTTGCCTTCCTGAAACATGAGGATTGTTAGCATCACTTCAACATCCAAATGAAAAATAAAAACAGTGTGGACATCTCATATTGACATACATCTTTCCTGATTGTATTTCCCCGGAAGAAAAGAAGTGTGGTGCGAGACTGGAATGGGTCTTGAAGATCATCATCTATAAAAGAATCCACAACATGTACATAAGGGGCCACCACATCCTTACTAAGAGTTGACATAGTTTTAGGATAACGACCAAAATCTGCAACAATAAGAATAGATGCATTCACTTGTTGCCGCAGAAATCTAAAAGCATTTGGATGTGTCATAGGAATCACATGATCTCTGCCGCCAGACCTTTGCCAATACTTGGACTTTTGCAGGAATTCTAACAGATCAGCCTGAAAGCAAAAGTATCTCCCAGTCAAACATAGGTGAAGATGCAGAAGTTCAGGCCATAAATACCCCAAAAATAGACAACATAAAAAGCATGATTTGAGAGCGTAAACGCTAAGTTGGCAAAAATGAGCATTCATCACAATATTGCTATAAAGAAACAAATAAAGAATTCAATTTACAAGAAAGGGTTTCAAAAGACAAGTTATTCAGAATCAAATTAAAAATGCTGACAGATAAAAAGGTTATTTGTTAGGTTCCACTACCCATTATAACTGTAGGCACAAAATACCAAGCCTGCTAGCTAGTGAAAGTCATGCGTACATCATCAAAATATCTGTTAATATGAGAGCCCAATGCAAAAGAGAATGCACGTTGAGTCTTTGAAACAGTTCGAATCATTTTGATAATAATAAGTTTGATCTTTAATAGATGACTAGCAAATGAATTGCAATTGCTTAAAGAAGTTCCGTGTTTTACTTAATAGCATTGTGGGGTAGTGCCTCAATTCACTCTATTAAACAATACGGGGCCAGAAAAAGCATATTATTTAACCATTGCAGAAACTACAAAATCCTCACCACCAAGTTCAACGGTTCACAAAACAACTTGACTTTGTTTTAACAATCATGTGCATAGCTTGTATCGACTCACGAAAACTCTAATCATGTCAATCTGTAACACATCCACTTATTCGAAAGCCCTGATTATTCGCACTCATGAAACAGAGTTGACTGCTCTAGCAGAGAGCTAGATACGAACTTTCAATTGTTAGTGATAGATTCTAAAATTTAACCACTATAATAAATTGAAACATTGACCAATCCTCTATTGAACTAATTCCCAACATTTGCCATCTTCCTACGAGTATGCAAAGTAAGGAGCTCTAAGAAGATTTTAAAAAGCGCCAAATGTTAACTTTCCTCAAGGACTAAATCTCTAAGCTTCAAATTCAAAATTCTACAAACCAAACCACACCACTACCAAATCTAATAAGCACCACGATCACACTACCTGCAATTGGCGATCTTTCAACGTCTCCGGATCCGTCATTGTATGCCCATGCGTATTGAAGCTCAACGAAGAGAAAAACGGCACGTAAAACGCATCAGCGATCTCCGGATCCAAAACCCTAACCGCTTCTCTATCCTCTCCACCGCCGTAATCCAAAAGAGAAGCCATTAACCAGTACTCGACACTGTGCTGTTTTCTCAGTCCCAAATTTTTACCCCACCGGGGTAAATTCTCAGCAGTTACCGGTTCATCGTCCCTGGTCTTGTGGTCCATCATTCCGACGTTGAATCTCCGAGGAAGATCGTACATGTAAACCTTCAGAGGCGGTACAGTTTCGCATACCCCAGCCGGTACCAGCGACAGTGACTGTGACGGAAAGAAGTAGGGTCTAATATCAACGGTGCCGATGAAGATACAATAGGTGATTAAAAGAAGAAGGACGAATACCAGGGAGAGGATCACTTTCCCGTACATGTTGGAATGTTTACGATCTTCCGTTCTTTTTGCTTTCTCTCTGCTGCTTTTAGCTTGCAGCGTCCACTTAGACGCAACGCAACCGATAAAGTGACATAAAATGGAAATTTATTAATTCGGTGGCTTGTCTCTTTAGACCGATCTGTATCAGAATTTATATGCTATATGCAGGTATACGAAGTCCATCTCAATGCCTTCCGATGAATTACCTTGGACCACCGATCATCTGTGATTTAGTCGGTGACGACAATTAATTTTCTTTAAACGTAGAACTTCTTTCCTCTGTAAAATCTCCGTTTCACACAACCTTCTTCGACCCCTCGTGTGAAATCACCATGTACATTACTGTAATTTTCTCTTGTATTATTCGGCCATATGGTATAAGTTTTCTCATCTTTCTACTTGCATACTTCACTAGCTTTGGGGTTGTAACGTGCAATAGTTACTTTTGCTAACCACCATTGGCCATTGCTATTTTTTTTGGTACGGAGAATCTCATTGTCTTAACTTGATAGACATTCAATACACTTTGCTACTTTAGCAACTTGAACATGGAATTCCATAATTTAAAGCCAACTTTTACTACATGAAATATATAGTTGTTTGTAATTTCTTCAAACTTTTTAATCCATTAGGGTGTTGCATTCTAATGTACTATACTATTATGGATCTTTGTGTTCTATCCTTCAATTATCTCCGAACCGTCATTTCCCATCCAATTCACTATCACATATGAAATAATCGCCCATTCATCAGTAATTTTCTAATCCATAACTTAGTCTTAATTTTTTCAATCATAACACTATTCATGCCATAGACATCAAAAGTTATGATTAAGAGCTTGGCGTGGATGTTTCAATTCATTAAACAATTAATCAATATAATTGTTAAGCACTTACATGTATATCTATGCCATGATATAAATAATCCTACCATTTAATAACATAACTAAATATAAATTACAATATAATTAATGAACAAATAATAAAAATAAAAGAATATTATTTACCTCATGAATGAATTGCATAAATTCCGATTATTATTAATGTAATACACAGATATCCCTATATATTATTTCTTTTAATTATAGATCGTCTGCCTGTTTGATGTACTGACATCTCGTCCACAATTTACCAACATCTTTAACGTCCAATTTTTCTCTTATTCTTATATCTTGAAGATGCCTTTCTTGATGGTATTATGAGTTGGCATTTTACATGTCTATTGAAATAAGATTAGCAAAACATAATTCACACTAAATCCACATTCATTCATAGAGGAGAGACCAAAACGAAAAAGCATAGATGTGTTGTCAAACTTACAATTAAGTAGACATTACCAAGATTTTTGCACGAGCAAACAACCTTTTCACGTTTTAATAAGAATGATAGAGATGAGACATGCAGCATTGGTAAGGTGAGGTAAGCTATAGGCGACGTCGCAATTCAAATATTCAATGATAAAACGATGTCATATCGTCATAAAACGATGTCATGTTGGTTAGGTTTATATTTCAGGTTGTAGAACCCGAACTTGATTTGGACTTTGGAATATTCCGCCGGCAAACTTCGTCCAAAGCCCAAAGAGATTAGTCTTACTTTTTGACCCAAAAGCCCAACTCAACTAACTTTCCTGTTTCCTCCGCCACGTCTTACTCGTGGCAATCCGCAAATGGACAAGGAAAGAGCAAAGCTTTTCGCACAAGAAACGAAGTTTCATGTATCCAAGTGTTGGTGACAAAGAGTAGCTATCTTCTCCCTTTCCTTCAAATTCTCCTTCCCTCCATTTGTAATTTATTACGTGAGCACAACTGCAAAGTCTTAGCCTCACCTAACAGTCTGACTTATCTTCTTGTTTTAGTTCGTATCTGCAAAGAAACAGAAATCCCGAAAATGGTTTACTGGATTAGCGCCAGAGATGCGACCGGATTCAAGTTCATGTTCTTTTTAACGATTCTGTATGGTCTCCTGGCGGCGTTAACCTATTTTGTAATACACATCAAGTTCGTTAAGCCTCTTGGCATCGACGCTCCTGTTGATCGTTTCTCCGAGGCAAGAGCAATCGAACATGTCCGTGTGTTGACCGAAGATGGCCGTCAAGTGCGTTTTCTATCTAACATCAGTAGGCATGTTCATATTTTTACACGTGTTCGTGCTGTTCGTGCCTGTTTCTTTTATGCACTTGTTAATTGTATCCAAGAATTGCTTTAAGTTTCTTTCTGTTACTTTTTTTTTTTTTTCGGTCTGTTTTGTTGTTGGTTTCAGAAATTGAATCTTGATGCTCTCTTTCGATATAATTGGATGAAAGTTGTCAGTCAGTTTCTGATTATTGGCTATGCTGAGGATGACAAAGACGTTATAAACTTATAATTCGTACTCGGGTGTTTGTATGTTTCACTGCTAGTGCAGTGATATTTTTCAGTTATACTGGTAGAAGTGGACTTATAATGATCGGTTAGTTAGTAAAAGGTGTGGATGATTGACAGGAAGGGCGTCCCGGATTAAAAAAGGCTGCTTTGTATATTAAAGCACAATTGGAAAATATAAAGGAGAGAGCTGGACCAGACATCAGGTTGGCATGAGCTTTAGGTCTTTCCATTTGAGTACATAGTTTATATGCACTGGTACTAGAAAAGATCATGTGATTTATGGGAGTAATTAGCTGGTTTAATTTACAGGATTGAGATTGAAGAGAATTATGTTAATGGCTCCTTCAATATGATGTTTTTAGGCCACAGCATTTCTCTGGGGTACAGAAATCATGTGAATATTGTTATGAGGTATGCTCATTAATCCGCATGAGATGCCATTTCCTTTGCAAGCTTCTAATTTGCTTTGTTGATGCTTGTAACAGTATGTCAACCATCCAGGGGAGGACTGGGATTGTTTTTATGAACCTATCGCTTACTTTAAACATTAGCATAGTTGCACGCCATGGTTTTTACGATTTACCTGAAATTAGTGAATGAAGATAAACAATTCTTCTTAAGTACTTCATTCCTAATAAAATGGAACCATTTAGGGGTTTTGATCAGCAACTTAAGGCCTTTTGATGTAACATTTTAACAGTTCTTGGAAAAGGAAAACTTCAAGTATGTGTGGAGGATAACATTCAGAACATTTCCTTATCAGAGCTGGTGAAATTCAATATTATGAGATGAAGGACTTTATATACTCTATTCTGATGATCAATGATTAATTAACTACTGGGAAGTGTCATTCAGTGCTAAATTCCACTTACTGTAGGATATCTTCAGCAGATTCACGTGAAATTGATCCATCAGTCTTGATTAATGCACATTTTGATAGTCCACCTGGTTCTCCGGGAGCTGGCGATTGCGGTTCTTGTGTTGGTGAGCATCTTACACGTGACTATCTACTGGCAATTCATCTCAGCCATATTTAGCTTAATTATTTCTAGATATTATTGTCCTTTGACCATTTTGAAGCATCGCTGCTGGAAGTAGCGAGAGTTATGGTAGACTCTAAATGGATACCTCCCAAGCCAGTTATCTTCCTTTTTAATGGTGCTGAAGAACTTTTTATGCTGGTATGAAATCTTCTGCACTTGTGTTAAACCAAAATAGAATTTAACTTTTTATGCCAGTATCAATCCTTTTTAAATTCAACAGTGTGCTTCATTGTTAGGAACTTTGCAAGAAAAATAGTGATAAGACACCCTCTTAAGCTCTTGGAATGGGGCTAACCTGTATTTTTGCTAGTTCACGATGTTACGCATGATGTAGGATGACAATTAGATCTTTCAATAGCTGGTAGAACTTTTAGTTCTTTTGGGGCTTTCTTTTTATAAACTTTAATTGTTTTTTCCATCAAAACAGTACGTGGCCATTTTTTTCATTCAAAGCAAATATGTTTTAACTAATCTTAAGATCTGTTTGATTTTTTAGGGCACGCATGGTTTTATGACAACACACAGATGGCGTGATTCAATTGGTGCTTCTATAAATGTTGAAGCATCTGGGACAGGAGGTCCTGGTACGATATGAACCAAGATTCGTATTACAGTATGCAAATTTTGGGAAATCTGCAACTGCGCTGATTTTGTAAATTGGACAAATTGGAGTTTACTTATATAAATTTATACATGTAAACATTTGTGTGGTGGAGTGCTTGATATCTTCCTTTTCAATCGCTGGCTATGAAAATATAAGAAATAAAGTGAATTATGTAATTATAGATACTATCCAGTTCTTTCTTAATTTTATAATGATGTTAGCATTTTTAACTTTTCAAGTTAATATTATGCTTGACAGATTTAGTTTGTCAATCTGGACCTGGCATATGGCCATCTCTCATCTATGCTCAATCTGCAATTTATCCAATGGCAAATAGTGCGGCTCAGGTATTTTCTTTTGTTCCTTTTTGGTATGATTATCTTAATTTGATAAATCGAATTCAATGTGATATCGGGAAGTTTAGTATTGCTACTCGCATATGGAGATGAACTAAGTTACTTACGTTCTGAAGTGGAGAAATTTTATTTTGTTTCTTCTATTTGTATATTTTACTCTCACCCCTTCCCATCATTTTGGTCTTCTTAATACTAATTTCTGCTCAAAGTTCTATTTCTTTCGTAAGCTAAGTAACGACTGTTTTATTTTTGTTGTGTAGGATGTCTTTCCTCTTATCCCCGGTGATACAGATTTCAGAATATTTTCCCAGGATTTTGAAAATATCCCGAGCCTGGACATTATCTTTCTTCTTGGTGGTTATTATTACCATACATCATTCGATACTGTGGACAAACTACTGTATGCATTGCATTTGCTGTTTTGATACAGATGTGCTTAACTGCATCTTTTAGCACTTTATTCTTCAGTATCTCTTCTGATTAAGTTCCTTGAACCAGACCCGGAAGCATGCAGGCACGGGGAGAAAATTTGTTCAATGTACTTAAAGCCTTTGCAAAGTCATCTGAGCTACGAAATGCACAAGATAGAAAAACTCTTGAAGCATCTGCCAACAATATGCCAGATGACCAGGCTGTTTTCTTCGATTACTTAGGGCAGTTCATGGTATGCCTTAAAACTTCGTTACTTAGTGCAGTTCATGGTGTGCTTTAAAACCTGACATCTATGTCTTAAAATGGTATTTGAACTTTCTCAAGAGCCTCTCCCAATAGTTTAAGCTTTTTAGTTGAATGGCTTCTTAACAAGGTACTCAAAATCTTATTTGACTATGTAGTATTCAGCTCAAGTTGGCTTATCCTTATTTCTAATTAATTTGTAATTTATCGTATTTGTCCATATTGTATGTGAAGTGGCATGTTAAAATGGTACCTGAACCATTTCCTGGGTCTCACCCAACAGTTTGAATTGTTTCCTGACATCTATGCAATTTACTTCTGGACTTTGTCTTGTAGAAGATTATGCCAAAGACTATGTAATTATATTAACCATGATTATCCCTTATTTTATGATAAAAATGTTTCAGGTTTTCTATCCAAGAAGTGTAGCAGTGATACTTCACAGCAGTCCTATAGGCATCTTTCTCCTCATGCCATTCCTCCTGCGTTTTCTGCATTATGGGTTGCGTAGCTCAATTGTGACCTTCTATGATTTTGTCAAAGGTGTAGGGTTTGTGCTACTTTATGTGAAATGGTTTCTTTGACTGTCTCTCATTCTGGCATTACTTTTGGTTTGCCCTTTGGACTGAACTTTTTCTATACATTCTTAAATTGCATTTTCAGGAATGCTATTGCACGCTGCTGGGGTAATACTGAGTATTATTATTCCAGTTGCTTTTTCTATTGTGAGATTGCTGTTCTCTAATCATGCCATGAACTGGTAAGTTCAGTTTCTTCTTCTTCTTCTCCCTCTCCTTGTTTAAGCTTACCCTTGTAAACGAATGTTTGTTGGTTCTCGTTCCTTGGGCATGTCATGGCAGAAGGAAAAGTCATGGTAAGGCATTGAACTATTGGTGGTGGTGGAGGATTCAAACTGTGTGGATCATGGATGAAATACTTGGGATAAATAGAATGATTGGAAGCATTGTTGAAAAGCATGTTGAACTTCCTCAAATTTATTCAGTTCCACACCTATGTGTGGCTGAAATTGTACTTGATGAAGATTTGAGATTTGAATCATATATAATTTTGACACTTTTCGTTGACATGTGAAATGCAGGTTTGCTCATCCACACTTGGCGTTAATAATGTTCATCCCTGGCTCACTTATTGGCTTGTTGACTCCAACAGTTTTATATAATCATTTTCCCCTTACACAAAATATTTCAGTTATCAAGAAATCAAAGGAGGTACTTAGCAGAAATTCATAGCTATTTTGTAGTCAATTTACTTTTTATTAAAGAATATGTATAGGGTGAATCCTAATTGCTCTTCTAGTCTTTTCTTTTATTTTTGGATACCTTA
This sequence comes from Erythroxylum echinodendron, assembly GCA_027575705.1. Classification (NCBI taxonomy): domain Eukaryota; kingdom Viridiplantae; phylum Streptophyta; class Magnoliopsida; order Malpighiales; family Erythroxylaceae; genus Erythroxylum; species Erythroxylum echinodendron. The sequence goes on from JANZXR010000003.1 coordinate 7,782,463, forward strand.
GTATATGATGCTTGTCATTTGTCTACAATAATATGAACTTATGAGCCTCTTTGTTACGGGGATCGTATCTAATAAGCTAGCAATCTATCAGGCACTTTCTGATGAAGCAAGGTTTTGGGGCGCATTTGGATTCCATGCTTGCATTACTTTGGTACATATAGCACTCTCTATTCTTGCTGTATGAGAAATTAATGCGAATTCTTAGGTTCAAAAGTTTCTTGGGTTTGCAATGGCTAACTTCAGTAGGGCAGGTCTATGTTGTCGCTGGTCTGAGTGGAGGATTTTTGACCTTCTATGTGTCGGCTTTTATGCTTCTTGCATGGACCTTCTTTTGCCTGACTGTCAAATTATATGATCGTCAATCACTCTGGTATTAGCTTTATTATTTAACATTCAAATTCCTTGTTTGAATCTTCGCTGATGTAATTTCTTATTCTTTGCATAACAAAATTGTGCAAATCCTTTGGATTAAAGCTGCTTTCTTGTTCTAATCAAAATTTACTCTGTTATTTTCATTCTCTAACTGAATTGGACTTTGCTATATGTTAAAGTCTTAATCCAGAAAAAAGTCGGAAGATGCTAGTAAAATTATTGATTTTGGTCCTACCTTTTCTTTCAGGTCAACCTTTTTTTATGTGATACCTCTGGTTCCATGCCTTGCATACACAACCGATTTTGGTGGTTTTCTTGTCCAATTTTTGATTGAGAAGATGGGAATGATGGGTGCTGTTCCACCCCCCTATGGTTAGCTTTACTGAAGTTTTTCTTTCTGTTTCACTGTTTTGGTAATATTTTGAATAAGTTCTCACTTCTTGTTTCATATAATTATTTGTGTGATTTGTAAATTAATTTTCTCTTGCCCAACTCTTAGAATCATTAAGTAATATATCTAAAGTCAGCATGATAATTATGAGTGTGATGATAATGAAAATTGCGTAGTATAAAATCTCTTGTCAATTTATATTGGATGCTGCTATCGTGGAAACTCTCTCTTCCATGCATATTGATTATCTAGTAATCATTACGAACTGATTACAAAGTAGCTGTAGGATATTGTAACTAAGATAAACAAATGGTTGCTATTACGTTGTCTATCACTCTTTCAAATGTTCAAGTTGTATTATAAGTTTTTTTTTTTTCATCTCATTGAAGTGTGTTTGATGGTGGATCCAATTATGTTTCCCCCATCCACACTTATCAGGGCTATAAACAACTAATCTTAAAGAGCAGCATGGGGTCCACACTTATCAGGGCTATAAACAACTAATCTTAAAGAGCAGCATGGGGTTCAGTGGTAGCATCCCCAGCTCCCCAACATATATTAGGCTGGGGTTCAAGTTCTGCTGGGCTTGTGCATCTCTTGTGTTAAAGAGTCCAATGTAATAAACAAAAATACTGATCTTGTGCTCAAGGATCATACATGAGATTTCTATACAATTATCCATACCTTTAAGAATAAATTGCAATCATGATGTGACAACTTCATTGCTGGGAGTGTAGAATGTTCTTTCACAGAATGACCTGCTGATGGATTTGCTGTGAATCATGATTGGTTATTACGTTTGTTTTCAGGATATTTTATTGCTGATGCCGTAATAGCTGCAACAGTTGGAGCTGTAACTGGTTGGTGTGTTGGTCCTCTAATACCTATTGGCGGTCGATGGATGGCTAGGTCATCCATCTTGAAATTCCTGTTGCATGTTACTGTGCTTGCTATGGCTCTCTCGTCACAATTTTTTCCGTATAGTACCTTGGCACCTAAGAGAGTGATTTTTCAGCATACATTTGTTACTGCAGGTATGAAGGAAAGACGAGAATAATTCACTATACGAGCAGCTCTAGAACTTTGATGCTCTAGAATATGTCAGTGATTCGAAGAATGGGAGCAATTTGATTTACTAAACATAGTGGTGCTTGTTTATTTTGCACGCCTCCCTTTTTGATTCTACCGTCCTTTGTTTCCTGGTATTGACAGGTGCAAACGAAATTGTGGAATCCAGCTATGATTTTTCTGTAGTAGATTCCAACTCTTTGCTTTTTCTTTTCAAACATGCACCTGAAGTAGCAAAGGAATTGCACATCAGTTCAGAGTTTTCTTTTGAAACTGCAAATGTATCTCTGCGACAGGATTGGATGGTATGAGACTTTCAGGTTTCTATCTAGTCTTAACCTAGTGGAAAATCACTAGAGAGAGATCTAACACTTATTGAGTTATCAATGCACAAGATAAGTCCTAAATGTCATGCTTACCTTGTTAAGTTTACGTGTAAGATAGTGTAAACTGTTCATTATTGTCTTGCAATTTATAGGGTTAGTTTTCTTGTTATCTCTATCTCATGAACACAGTACATTCTGTTAATATCAAACAATAGACGTTCTCGTATATTTTAAATATGTTCCTGGCTTCACTTATTTCTCTAACTTCTTGGTCACTAAACCTTTTTCTTATGACTAAACTAACGTTTGGTCTGTATCCACAAATCATTCATTTATTTTTTTGGTTCTTGAAAGTGCATCCATTAGAACTTCACAGTTGAAACAAATGGATAATGCTATTTCTTAGAACCTTCTTGGACTTGTCCTAGTTATTGATATTGGCCTTTTGAAGGGGTGGAGCTTACGTTAGGTTTACATGCATGTGGCATTCGGTATTCTTCAGGCCTGGCAATTGCATCTACTGTCACTTCTTGTACTTCATTTGTATCAATGTCTGACCATTTACATCACAGATGAGAATTTTCATTTCTGCCGCTTCTTAATTATTTTACAGGGAACATTTCCATTATCTCACTTGTTCTCAAGAAGTTTGAAGTTCCCAGCAAATAATGATGATACTTTGAAGCAATATGGCGTTGTTCCCCAGCTGGTTAACTACAAGCCTCATACATTGTCTGAAGATGGTAGGAGCCGAAGAGTTCACTTGGAACTTACCCTGGGGTGAGTGACATTAAATGTTGATCCTGATGAAATTATTATATGTACCTTACTTTTGAGTTGAATAATTTGTTTGGAGATTTAGACATGGGCATGAACCAGTTAAATGTTCACATGATGCAAGAAGCTGTTGAATACAGGATTCAGATTGGTGTTTCTGGCTCTACTTGTTAGATGCCTTAGTTATGGTTTACCGACTTGGGCATCAAAATCTTCGAATAATCCATCAGAACCATATCGTCTCCAGCTTAAAAGTATTTCTGCAGGATAAACGCAATGTCCATGTAGTTTTATTAAAAGTGAAATCCATTGATCTCGATATATGCTATGAATTAAGCCCGCCCATGTAACTTGGGAAACCTATCTATAGAAAGTGAACATAGCATTGCCATGTGTAGCTCCATCACGTGCAGCATTTTTCTACACCATGATGGCCCTAAAGCTTTAAGCAACCTGACTTTTCAGTGACTTGGAGGAAGTTTGGGTTGCTGTTCTTAACATTACGGGGCCGTTATCGAGCTGGTCATTTGCAGACAACAAACTTACAGGTATAAGGATTTTGGATTAGTTTTTGTTTGGAACCAAAATTTTTCACCCGTTGCATACTATAATTTTTATGAAATTTCTACAGACCCTGAAAGAATTGATGGTGGTCCACCATCATACATCTGTAGACTTAGTGGAAACAGCCATGAAAAATGGACCTTCTGGCTAGAGGTAACGGTCTGTCCCTTGCAGTGTGTGCCCTTTTTTTTCCTGCATGCATGAGTACCCTTGGTTGTTTGTCGAACTCTTTTGCTACATTAAGCTGGTATGCAAAAGTCATCCTGTAGTCCCAGTGAAGCATTTGCACTGACTCACTGGTGGCTGCCTGCTACCTTGACAAGTTCTGTATATGTTGCTGTCGTTTAGAGCCTACTTCATTGGGGTGCAGGCCACCGGTTCGGGCGATTTAAGAGTAGACGTTGCTGTGATAGACCAAAATTTGGCTGATGATGCCAAGCGTTTAAAGGGACTTTTCCCTGACTGGGTGGACGCCAATGCATACTCCAGTTATTTGTCCAATTACAGATTTTAGATCCATGGCAGGCAGCTCCTGATTCTTGAAAGATGGAGTAGTCAATTACTTCTAAACTCAGTACTACATTGTCTCATCCAAATTGAAATTGACAAAAGACAAACTTCTCGAAATTCTCTCTGTAATTGGCAATGTCTTCATTGGTGAACTTTTATGGTGAAGTTGCTCCTGAAATAGAATTACATATTTCTTGTCCCCGAGAATGACATCGTCTCCCTCTTGAGAGTTGGAGTTTATTAAGTATATACATAATACTGAAGACAAATGGGATGGATGATTATGAAATTCCATCTCACCGTCTATTTCATTAATGGCTGGATTCTCTCCTTTCTTTTCTCGTTAAGTCTCATGTCACTCCCGTGACTGTGCTGCACACGGGTGTGACTTAATATGTCACACTCGTGACATGCGATAATTCCTAAATTTTTATCCAGCAGAGCAAAAAAAAATTTCAACTAAATTACAAGTAAAACTCCATGTAGTTAAATCACACGGGCATAATTTAACATGTCATGCTTGTCACATACAACATTATTCATCATCTTTTATATCGTTTTCACAGGTCTAAGTTTACATCGGATCAATATTTGAATTATTTCCCTTCATTTGTTTGTTTGGTTGTTGACAACATTAAAAAAAATTTAATTTATCAACAAATACGCTGCATCATATCACAAAACATGATCTTCGCCGATTTTAATATACAATCTTTCAACAGATACGCGATTTAAACATCCGATGTTATAAATGAAATTTATTCGGTTGTTAGCAATAAAATCTAAAAGTAATTGATTTTGCTTTTAAGAAGCATCTAATATGTTATCATTTTTTCTTAAACATGTGTCCCTCATTATTTTAATTTTCTTTCTCATCAATTACATTCACGAAATCTTCCACTATATTTATTTTCTTTGTTTCCCTTTGCTCCAAAATGATGAACAAAGAAACGTTATATCAACTTAAAGATCCTTAATTGATTCAACAAAATAAAGTTGTCCTTCAACATCTAACCAAGCAAACTCCTCTCTCACATAATCAGGTGAGAACTTTTCTTTCTTTCTACTCTTTTGGTTTTTTCATGGATGAAGAAGCAAGATTATATCAATAATGCACAAAATAGTTGCTACTATTAATAATATTTTCTACCTAATGACAGATGAAATTTTGTAGCAACGCTTGTATTGAACGGTTCCACAAAGGTAATGATGGCGACGTTAAGTTAGCTACAAAAAATTTAAAGACTTGCCTTTCTTAGAGAGACAGTATATTTATCGATAATATAACAATAATTTTTATTATAATATTATTAATGCAATCAAATTTTCTTACACTTTTTATGCCGACTCTTAGTCTTTTTTTTATCAATCCTTTTTCTACTTCTTCCATTATAAATAAATCTTGTGTTTTTTTTATAAGTTAAAATAGTTCAGTGTTAAACTAATTCTCAGTTCAAAATAAAGAGCAACAAATATTGCTTCAAAATCGTTCGTTCAAATTTTGTTAATTTTACTTTCTTTTTTTTCTTTGACATGTAGATAACTTGACAGTACATGAATTTTCCACTAAAGTCACTGAAGGACTTGCTTATGTAGTGGGTCACGATGAAGATTCGAGACCTATTTTGGTAATTTTCTAACTCCACTTATTACATTTTTTCACTGCTTAATTTTAAAACTCACAGAAATTATTAGTAAGATTGTTTATATATTTTTTAAATGTTTATATTTTTCCTAAATTTCATTTTGGCATTTGTTACATCTATAATTGTTCAAAAGCTTTATTGTTCCTTTATTGCCATTGGTTTAAGATTTTTCGCCTTAAACAATATTACCGGAAGTTTTGTCCGCGAAAACTGTAAGTGACCACACATAATTTTTTATTGTGCGTCTGTTTCAATTTTTATCCTTCTTAGTTAATCATATCAACATTCTATCTTTTGCTTCAATTTTTGTAGATTCACACGCTTCATTGCGTTTACTTTGGAAGTTACTGTATCAACCAAGCAAAAAGACTGTAAACACTTTGTACTTCTTTTTGATGCCCGTATGTTGATTTCTTCTAAAACTTCGTTGATGACTCATAAAAGTATAGCCACTATTTTATCAAAGAAACGCTATTATGTCTTTCCTGCCTTATGAAAAGCCTTTAAATTATATTTAAATCGGTCACTACATATAACCTTGTCATATGTTCTGTTATAATTTGTTGTTCTTATCTTCTCAGGACTTTTCAGGTCTGCTTTAACTTTCATAAATGTTCTTCTACCAACATTGAAAATTGTTACCGATTATTACCCTTCCAGACTTATAGAACTTTTGTAATCAACCCACCTTCTTTTTTTCTTAATCTATGAAAGGTAATATTGTTATTTATATGCCTAATTATTGTTTATTTTATCTCCCTTTTAACTTTCGTGAAAAATACTCAGTTTTTAGACTTTTTTAATATACATGAGCCTATTACTGCTTTTAACTTATAATTCAAATCTTGATTGGTAAGTAATTGTGGAATGTTGATGATTACAGGGTGTTCGACCATTTATTGAATTTTCAACAATAATCACAGTAGTTTCTTCACTAGACTTTGAGGAATCATTAAAATTCTATAATTTATGTAATCACCCGCAAGTCTCTTCCCTTCAATTTGACCCTTCGTTGATTAGATCAACAGCTAAATATGGCTTATGTTCATCAAGGTTTTCATTTACTATGTCGCAACATTCTAACTCAGTCAAACCATGGTACCTTACCTTAACCCACCCAAGTTTTTCAAAAATAGGGTCCACTTGCAATTCTCCTTTGGGCTCAGCACAGATTAGGGATGTCAATAGGCAGGGATGGGTCGGCCGGCCGCCCAACCCGCCCTTTGTTTTTTAAAATAAAAAACTTTTAAAAAAACGATGTCGTTTCGGAAGTAATGATGGGCCCGTGGCTGACTCTTGGGACGGGTTCAGCCTAGGCCGACTTTGACATTCCTAGCACAGATTAACCAATTCAATGCGAGATCTATTTCCTTTGCATCACCTATTCATAGAACGCGTCATCGAAACATCAAAGCTTATGCAACGGCCACCAACAAAGCTTTATTTCCCTTGACTCCCATTCCACAACATGTCAACACAATTGAGACACTTAAAATTGCTGAACCGTAAACCCCACAACCCTCTTTCTTTCGATCACCCGCTATGTTTTTGTTTTCTAAAAAAAGCTATAAATCTCACAACTCTTACGAGTCTTTCTTACCCTTCCTCAAATTTTACTGAAGCCCTTATGACGAGATCATTTACAAGTCAAATATGCAACAACCACTTGGTGGCCTTGTGTCTACCATACCACTTCATCTTAAGTGGCGTCATATGTTAGTATCACATCAGTTTTAAACCAAAAGTTAAGTTGACGTACGTGCATACTCAACGCAAATTCTTGTTCGTATATCGTATATGATGAAATCCTTTTATATAGGTGCAGACTCAGTGTAGAATCTAGTTCGTATCATATATGATGAAATCCTTTTTTGTACTAGAAGACGATGTCTTTATTATTTGCTTGATTTTACATTAACAAAACAACAATTTCAAAGTTTGCATTATGAAAATAAATATTATTTTAAAAATTATAAAGGCTATTAGCGTTTGGTTAGAAGAAAAAATTTTAATGCTACAAAAAATTCATATATGTGTAACCCCAAACACAATTATGGTCTTTTATTTTATATTAAGAATTCATATTAATATCTAATTATTACGTAATTTATTTACAAACATATAGGAATTTTTTTTATCATTAAATTTTTTTTTCTTCTAACCAAACGATGATAGCCTTTATAATTTTTAAAATAATAATTATTTTCATAATGCAAAATTTCAAATTATTGTTTTGTTAATGTAAAATCAGGCAAATAATAAAGACATCGTCTTCTAGTACATAAAAGGATTTTATCATATATGATACGAACTAGATTCTACATTGAGTATGCACCTACACAAAAGGATTTCATCATATAAGATATATGAACAAGAATTTGTGTTGAGTATGCACGGAGGTCAATTTAACTCTTAGTTTAAAACTGATGTGATACTGACATATGACGCTGCTTAAGATGAGGTGGTATGATAGACACAAGATCAACAAGTGACGGTCGCATATTTGACCTGTAAATGATCTCGTCATAAGGGCTTCTGTAAAATTTTAGGAAGGGTAAGAAAGACTCGTAAGAGTTGTGAGATTTATCTTTTTTTGAAAAACAAAAACATAACGAGTGATCGAAAGAAAGAGGGTTTTATGGTTTGCGGTTCAGTAATTTTAAGTATCTCAATTGTGCTGATACGCTGGGGAATGGGAGTCAAGGGGAATAAAGCTTTGTTGGTCGTCGTTGCATAAGCTTTGATGTTTCAATGGCGCGTTCTATCAATAGGTGATGCAAAGGAAATATATCTCGCATTAAATGAGTTAATAACAAAATTTTCAAAGTTTTGAATTATGAAAATAATTATTATTTTAAAAATTATAAAGGCTATCAACGTTTGGTTAGAAGAAAAATTTGTCATGCTAAAAAAAATTCATATATGTCTAACCCCAAACAAAATTATGATCTTTTATTTTATATTCAGAATTCATATTTTTTAAGATTAATATCTAATTATTACGTAATTTATTTAATATGTCTAATTTAAGATTTATTAAAAGTCTCATTATAAAATAAATACTTTACTTAGAAAACTTAGAAAATTTAACATGTTACAAACCGCCCTAAAAATAATTCATAGTTCTTGAAATTATTACATAATTTTTAATTATCTATAATTTATGATTTATTATAATATATTGCAAAAAATTACTGAAGTCAGTCACTTGTGACCTTTCACAAGTGCACGGTTCACGGTCGTGATAAGCTGTATGGTTGTAAATTAAGAAGTCACAACCGTGACTTATTTTAATTTTAACTTAAATTATTATTAGCTTCCATCATTTGTGAATTAAGTTAGCTAAAGTTAATTTAAAATGAAATGACTAATACATTTACGTATCAAAATTTTAATTCTCTCTCTAATTTTGGTGTTTAAAATTGGCAATGCTCCAACTTTTCTTAGAAGAAAGATTTTTAATGCTCCAAAAAATTAATATATGTCTAATTCCAAACACAATTATGATTCTTTATTTTATATTCAAAATTCATATTTTTTAGATTAATATCTAATTATTACGTAAATTATTTAATATGTATAATTTGCGATTTATTATAAGTCTTATTAGAAAATAAATACTTAACTTAGAAAACTTAACATATAAGAAACAACCTTAAAAATTCATAGTTCTTGAAATTAGTAAATAATTTTTAATTATCTATAATTTATGATTTATCATAAATATATTTGCAAAGAATTACTCATATACGTCATCATTGACCATTGTGACATAGTGCTTGAAATTAGTATATAATTTTTATTTATTTATAATGTATAAACAATGATTTATTATCAGTATATTGTAGAGAATTAGTCATGTAAACAAATTATCTGGGTGATTTAATACATATTAAAAATTTGTTGTTCTTAAAAATAGTATATAATTATGAATTATTTATAATGTATAATTTATGATTTATTATAGTATATTGTAAAAAAATACTAAAGTCAGTCACAATTCTAACTTCCTACAACGATTGTGACTTTTTAAGTCACAACCATGATAAATAGCACGGTTGTGACTTAAGAAATCATAACTGTGACTTATTTTAATTTTGACTGAATGAATTCCAAAATTTATTACATTACATCACATTTTGATTGAGAATCAATTTCAAAATTTATTATTGTCATTTTGGAGCCTCGCGCATTTTAACTCATTATTTATTATATATGACACTTGATGGACATAAAAGTAAACAATATATATTGAAACAAGTCAGAAATTTAATAATGGTTAATCTTTAGTCGGTAGTTGAAATAAATTTTTTTAATGACAATCTGAATTTGCGCTATCAATTTAGTATATTGATGACTTTCTAACCCTATTATAAATAATATTGTAGCTGCCAACCAATATTGGTGTTGGTCTACACCAAGGCTCCGCGTTAAATCTTTTGATGTTCGTATTAGTATTAGATGAGCTTACCAAACATATTCAAAGAGAGGTATTTTGGTTTATATTATTTACTGATGATATTGTCCTGCTAGATGAGACAAGGGCGGGGGTCAATTCCAAGTTAGAATGTTGGAGAGAAACGTTAGAGTCGAAGGGTTTTAAAATGAGCAGGATCAAGACGGAGTATTTAGAATGCAACTTTTCAGGAAGACAGATGGTCAATGAGGTAGCAGCAGTAATTGGTACTGACGTCATATCACAAAAATCGAGTTTTAACTACCTTGGGTCTATCATCCAGAGAGATGATAATTTCGATGTCGATATAGTTCATCGTATCAGATCTGGGTGGGGTAAATGGCGAAGCGCATCAGGGATATTATGTAATAAAAAGATTCCTTTAAAACTCAAAGGAAAGTTTTATAGAATGGTGATTCAGCCAACTATGTTATATGGGGCAGAATGTTAGCCCACTAAACATCGACATACAAGGCAGTTGTTAGTAGCAGAGATGCGTATGTTTCATTGGATGTGTGACATTACCAGAAGGGATAAGGTTCGGAATCGTGTAGTGAGAGACAGACTACAGGTGGTCAGTATTGCCGACAAAATGAGAGAGATCAAGATTAGGTGGTTTGGGCATGTGAGCAGGAGACACTCCGATGCTCCGGTACGGAGATGTAAGCAAATAACTTTTAGTGGCTATAAGTGGAGAAAAGGGAGACTATACAAGAATTAGAGGAAAGTGGTGAAGAAAGATATGACACAGTTGGTCTTTACTGAGGATGCGGTTAGAAATAGAAAATTCTTGCACGATAGGATAAGGGTAAGGAAATCCCTTTAAAGTACACCAAAATAGTCATGAACAAGTTGTTTTGTAATACTACTTGTCTTTTAAGCACAGGTGTAAGGGAAAGGCCCAGTAAGGATGTCAGAAATTGTAGGATTGTTATAGACACAGGATCGTAGCGCAAAAACTCCTAGCCCAATAAGAGAAAAACAGAGTCGTTCTTTGCAGCTTATCAGGTATTAGCAAATCGGGCCTTCATATCAGGTATATTCTTCGGCTCTATTTCCTATTTTTATTTATTTATATACGTATTCATCTTTCTTTTCATAACGTCTTTATTTTCTTTTCATTTACCTCATCTTTTAACATATTCAGTTGTACTTTTGCTTTTTTAATATGCATCACTTTTTTCATTATCACATTTGCATGTAGGTCTACTGGAAACAGCCTCTCTACTATGTAGAGGTAAGGCTGCGTACTATCAGACCTCCCCAGATCCTGCTTTGTTGCGAGATTTCGGACTGGTTGATAATGATGATTGTAGCTACCAACCAGAGATTAGGTTTAATTAAAGGATGGGACAAGATCATTTTTTGTTTTCTAATCAAATCACATCTGTATCTTTTCTTCTCTAACCATACAAATGATTCATTCTTAGTATATTTATGAACACGTTCCTCCAGCTCCAAACTATAAAAAGCCATATATTCAAGGCATCACTTCTTCTTTATTTCAGTAAACAAGAGTTGCCTTTGTTTATTCACCATCTGTAAGTTCTTCGTTACCCTTCATCATATGTTCTTTAGTTTATTAAATTTTTTATCTATTTAGAGAAGAGGAACTACATGTATCACATTATGTTCTGTTGATTCTTCATTCTTTGTTATTATATTGTGTAAAATATATAATACAGCTATTTTCCATATGTTGTTGTTGCTCTTGACACAAGTTATTTGATGAAAGCTTCTTATAAAAGAAAGGAGATTATAAAAAAAAAACAGATTAAAATCAAAATTGTCTATAAAAAATTTGCGTTACAAGTTCATTCAGGGAAGGTCTCATGGGTGTGACTTAACATGGGTGTGACTTTACTAGTATTTACAACTATTGTTCATCACCTCCTATACCGTTTTACTTCCATCAACTTCTTAATAGAGTTGACAATAGATATTACATATATCACATTATTTCTTGTTAATCCTTCATTCACTGTTATCATGTTGTGTAAAATATATAATGGAGCTATTTTTTATCTTTTTCATCATCTGTTGCACGAAATTTCCAATCATCATTTAGGAATTTTTAACAAGGTGAGAACAATAATTATATGTGTCACATTTTATCCTAGTCAATCTTTTTTTTCTCTAACTATACAAATGTTTCATTCTCAGTATATTTATAAACATGTTCTTCCAACTCAAAACTGTAAAAGCCATATATTGAACTCATCACATCTTCTTCATTTCAGTAAACAAGAGTTGGCCCTTTGTTTATCCACCATCTGTAAGTTCTTCGTTTCCTTTATAATATGTTGTTTGGGAAAATATATAATAGAGCTGTTTTCTATCCACTGTTGTGACTTAAACCTTGACTTATATGAACTTCTTATTACAATTGACAATAGAAATAAAGTCGATAGCAGAGATTAAATGTGTCGCATTATATCCTATTAATCTTTCATTCAATGTTATTATGTTAGCTAGAATATATAATAAAGTTGTTTTCTATCTTTTTCATCAACTCTTGCATGAAAATCCCAATCGTGACTTAAATGGGCTTTTTAACAGAGTTGAAAACAGTAATTACGTGTGTCACATTTTATCGCGTCAGTCTTTTTTGTTATTATCTTATCTATAATACATGATAAAATGTGTGAATTTCTATAGTTACACGGTTGTGACTTGCACAATCGTCACCCCATAAATTTTCTAGTCACCACATTTAATCTTTTAAATATGTCTTTTTCTGAAATCATTTTTTCTTTAAGGTTTTCTTCTTGTTCGTCTTTTCCTATTCAGGTATGTTTATTTTGCAAAAAAAATTTATTATATAAAATTCTATTTTATTCGTCGCATTTTTTAGCTTTTTAATAATATAATCATTACCTTCTTCTTTTATTTACCTGTATCAATTGTTAAAGCAATAGTTTAAATATACAATTTTACCTTTTTAATATACTCAATTACATCACATTGACATAAAATAACATATTTGTTTCTTCTAATCCTTTATTTACCTCAATTTATATTCACTAATATTCTTATAATGACCTTTTTAAATTTTTACCTTCTTTATTAAATGTATGGTATTAGCGATAATGTTACTAATATGAATATTTTAATATCTAAAAAAAAATATTATTAATATATTTATAAAGAAGGTCGATGTTCTCTAAGAAATAATTAATAACTTTTTATTAATTATTGTTAGTTGTTTTTACCTTCGTTCCACTCTTTTCTATGTTCAGAGGTGGATATAAATGCCAAGAGACGTAAAAAGTATGCTAAAATGCTAGAAAAATGAAAAAAATGAACTCCTATGATGGTGTAGAGAAGCTCGTGTTGTAAAAAAGAGAAACGTTACTTTGCCTTCTTTTTATAAAACAGTTGGTCTTCAACCTTTCTATTATACCATTGACAACGTACCTTCTGACGGTAAATTTTTAGTCATCAATCTAGTAATCAACTAGCACAAAATCAATCTATCGATTTTAACATAGATCATATCGATGCAACTCATTCCTCTCTTTAACTAAAAGAAATTCTTCATACAAAATCAATAGTTGAAGCACCTAATATCATATGTCATAATTTAGATTGTCGAACTGTATCTTCCTCTTCAATTTAACCTAGCTCAATGATACCTGTCGAGAATCAAGGTGTAAATCTTTTTACCTGTATTCTTTCCATTTGTTTATTAATATTGCATAAAGTGATCAACCTTTTTGTAAATATTTCAAGGAATAAATTGTCATCATTCTTTGTCAAAGTTATCATCCCTGTAGAATTTATCTATTGAGCCCTTACAACTTCATCTTATTCCAAACTGTGAGCATTTTCATGCGAAGAGATTTTATCTAGAGCCCCTGTTATTTTGTTGTTCATCAGGAGAGAATTGCACTATTGCTCCTCAAATGCCATATGCTCTCAAAAGATTATTTATTGGTAGTGATGAAGAATCTGAACATTTCAGGAAGAACGTTCGTACGTACAATAATAATATAGCTTTTACTTCATATGAAGCTAGGTATGATTGAGAACTAACAAAAAATAAGAAAGGTGTTTACAAATTTCGTGTTCAAGTTCAAGTTTATCATTTCCTTGACAGTTTAATTTCAACAACTGATAAGGTATCTGGTATCTAACTTTATTTCTTTGATACTGATGAGGAATTGAAAACAAGGACTAAGAGTTGTGATAAACTTCGTAAGGATACATTAAAACTGATTATGACAATTTTACAAGATAATCCCTATGCCAAGTTCTTCAGAAGTCTTAGGGACATTCCAACACTTGAGAATCATGCAATTGTTTTAAGATGTTTTTCTGGCCTTGATTAGCGTGTTTACAATCTTCCTACTGCATCACAATTGGTTGCTATATAGACTGAGATCAATGATGAAAATATTGATAAATGTCCTCACATCTAAGTTTATACTCACTTGGGCATAAGTTATAGAATCCAATCTTACTATGCATATTATGATGGCCTTCAATATCCTCTTTTATTTCCTCGTGGTGAATCTAGATGGCATCGTGGAATTAAGCGGTTGATTTCAAAGAGAGACAAAAGCAATGTTTCAAATGAACTATGTAATGTTAATTTCAACTCTTTCACTGATCCATCTGAATTGTTCACTATGGAAAACACAGGCAAGTTTATCTTTTCCTTTTCCATTTTTACAGTATTGTCTGATATTACCATTTTATTTATCAAATTTATTTGTTTAATTATTAGTTGTTGATCAAGAATACTATGAAGATGGTACTATTTCTTCTAGAGAATATTATTGTTATAGGCTCTAAATAAGAGAACATGATGAATCTATGTTGTCCCATATCTTAAGGCTAGTTTGTGGGAACTTATATAAAGATTGAAACATCTAGACTTGATTTCCATTGAAAAAGGCAAAACTGAGATAAGGACAGAGATATTGTAAGGTTTTTTAGATAGTATTACCGTTAGTCAAATAGAAGGTTATAGAATTGATCGTCGAGTTGTCCTCCCAGCTTCATTTGTCGGTGGTCCAAAGAACATGAAACGACGTTATCTAGATGCAATGGCTCTAGTACAAAAGTATGTCAAACCAGATATTTTCCTTACCATGACTTGCAACCCTATGTGGAGAGTGATTCAAGATAACCTTAAGTTTCAAGAGAAGCCATAAGATAGGCCTGATTTATTGGCTAGAGTTTTTAGAGCTAAAATTGAAATTCTTAAAAATGAGATAATAAAAAAACAAATCTTTAAAGGCGTTTCCGCATGTGTTTATGTTATTGAGTTTCAAAAGCATAGATTCCCTCATGCTCATTTATTGTTGATACTTAAGTTGCATTCTAAATTGCTAAATCCATATTCTTATGGTCAGATCATATCTGTTGAAATACCAAATCCTGATCAAAATTTGCAATTATATTTTCTTTTCATTAAGAATATGATTCATGGTCCTTGTGGTCTTCTGAATAAAAATTGCCCTTGCATGAGAAATGTTGTGTGCAAAAACTATTATCCTAAAAATTTTGCTCCTTTTATTGTTCACAGTGAAGACAATTATCCATACTATAGAGAAGAGATGATGGTCGAAAAGTCAAGATTTGTAGACATGAGGTTGATAATAGATGGGTGGTTCCTCACAATCTGTACCTCTTGCTGCTCATTGATTACCACATAAATGTTGAAATATGTTCCACTGTTAAGCTTGTTAAGTACCTATATAAATATGTGTTTAAGGGCTATGATCTTGTCAATTTTAGCATTGTCGATCAAAAGACCATAACTGATATTGATGAAATTAGTAATTTTCAAAAAGGTCATTGGATTTCACCTCCTGAAGCTTTCTAGCATATATATGAATTTCATCTAGCAGAGATTAATCCATCTATTTATATACTCCAGATCAACGGTTTATTTCTTTGGACAAAAATGTAGATATGTTATATTTGATGAGAAAAATTGACTTCTCCAAAACAATGCTGGCTGAATTTTTCAAGATGAATTTGATAAATAAAAAGGCAGAAAAGATGAAATGTTTGTATAAAGATTTTCCAAAACATTTTGTTTGGAATTGAAAAACAAAAACATGGTCAGAAAGAAGTTGAAAGAAAGTGATTGGAAGATTGGTTACTGTTGACCCTAAAGAAGGAGAAAGGTACTACTTGAGGTTATTACTTATACATGTTAAAGGACCAACATCATTTGATCACTTGTTAACTATTGATGGTGAAAAAACAAGATGTTTTAGGAAGGCTGCACTGAAGTTAGGACTGTAGCATCTGATTTACTCTAGAGGAAGTTGTTTTATTTTAAATGCCAGCTTCCCTTAGACTTTTATTTGCTACATTCATGTTCTATTATTCACCAAAAAATCCTAAGTAGCTTTGGGAAACATTCAAAGATGATCTTTGTTCTGATTACCAACACGCTTCCTCCTATAGTGCATGTACATTTGAGGACGTTACAAGGATGACCCTTCAAGATATTAATAAATCCCTAGAACAAATGAGAAAAAGCTTAAGCGATTATTATTTTACTGATTATCACTTTGAAGTTGACTATCATTAACATCTTATTAAAGAAATACAAAGTGAGAAGAATATACAGATTGATCTAAAAGACTTATTATTACATTGAAGGTTGAATAACGAGCAGAAATACATATTCAATTTGATTTTACATGCAGTTTTGGATTAAAGTGGTGGCAGTTTTTTTAGTGACGATCCCGGTGGAACTAGGAAGACTTTCTTATATCGAGCTCTTTTTGCAATTTTACGGTCACAAAGTCATATTGCAATTGTTGTTGCTACATTAGGTGCTACAACATCAACCCTTCTTGGTGGCAGGACAGCTCACTCAAGATTTAAAATCCCACTTGAATTTTCAAAGAAGAAAGTTTGTCAGTTAAATAAGCAGAGCAATATTGCAAAACTGATGTTTGAATCTAGTCTTATTTTATGGAATGAAGCTTCTATGGCAAAATGAGAAGCCATTGAAGTATTTGATGACTTACTTCAAGATATCATGAACTCCAATTAGTCTTTTGGAAGAAAATTTGTTATATTTGGCAGTGATTTTTGTCAAACCTTACCAGTTATGGACCAAGCCACAAAACAATAACTAATTAATTCAAATCCTCTAAATTCGCATCTTTGGTCACACATTCGTAAATTTTCTTTGACAATAAATATGAGAGCTATATCAAATCCAACTTTTGTGAATTTTTATTACGAGTCAGAGAAGGTACAAAACCAGTAGAAGAGCAAGATCAAATTTTCTTACCAAAATAGCTGGTTATTCCTTACCATAACAAGGATGAATCTCTTAACAGGTTAAATTTTTTATAATTTTCTTTTACTATCAATTTTATTTTAAAAAAAATAAAAAAAAAACATGTTTCTTATACACTATTGCCTTCACATTTTTTTATAATTTTCTTTTACTATCAATTTTATTTTTAAAAAAATAAAAAAAAACATGTTTCTTATGCACTATTGCCTTCACGAGGTTACTTTAAAACTTCTTCCTTGACTTAAGCTTGTATGCTTATGATCCATATCAAATGATAAATAGATGTGTATTGTGTCCAACAAACGACTGTGTTGATGAAATTAATGGCATGATGATAGACAAATTGTCAGGAAATCTGCATTCGTACATAAGTTTTGACAAAACGATTGACTGAAGACATCAAGCAGATGGTGAAAATTTTCTAAATTCTTTAAATTCTAAAGGTCTGCCTCCACACAAACCGTTGCTCAAAGAAGGCTCTCCAATTATGCTCCTAAGAAATTTGAATCCAAATGAGGGACTATGTAATGGCATAAAGTTGATATGTAGATAGTTAAAAGACCATACAATTTCTGTAAAAATTATCTTTGGACCTTACAAAGGAAGGAAAAGAAGTTTTTATACCTAAGATTCCTTTGCGATCTTCAGAAATGAAAAAAATGGAATACCTTTTGTGAGAACACAATCCCCTGTTCGTTTATGTTTTGCAATGACCATAAATAAATCTCAGGGTCAAACACTTGATCGTGTAGGAATTTATCTCTGTCAGCCCATATTCCCATATGGACAACTATATATGGCTTTGTTAAGATCTCGGACTCCTGAATCAATTAGAGTTCTGATTATTCTAGGAAATTTTGAGTCTTCAAAAATTGATTAATAAATAAGAAATATTGTGTTCCATGAAATTTTCCAATTAGTTAAATTATAAAGTACAAAATTATCAAAAGGTGTATGAATTTTTTTGTTCGAGTTTATTTAATTTTATTCCATATAAAAATTATTTTTATGATTATTTTATTAAATATTTTTTTAAAAGATGGAAAAGTGTTTGTTGATGAAGGATATTTTACCTGGTACTCAATGGTGGTCATGTGAAATTACTAAACATATTGTCACATCAGTTAGCATGTCATCGAAGAGAAAAAAGTTTATCTTTTTTTATTCTGAGGTATAACAACTATTCTTTCTTCATTGAAAATCTTCCCTTTTTCGTTAACTTTATCAATAACTGCATGTTTATTATCAACAGGGATCATAAGTTGAAGCTATTATCTTTAACAATAATATCCAACGAATGAGCCATATTTTGCAGCCGTATAAGAAATATATCATTTGTAACGCCATTATTAAGCCAATTCTGTCTCAGTACTAAACTGAAGACTTAAAAATTCAATGGATTATTACAAGTGGCGTTGTTGTTGAACCTGTAACAGATGATGATAACATCATCCCGATCAAATTCAACTATACATCTTTTATAGATCTTATCAACTATATGAACGACAAGGAAAAATCTATCGGTTAGATCCTTTATTAGTTTCTTTCTAGAACTTTGACATTTTTTCCTTACTATATCTAAGTATATTTATCTTTAACATGTGATAGATATATTGGCTGTGGTTTTCGAAGTCTTATAACAAAAAGAAATTAACAAAGATGGTAAGCTTTCAATTGTAAAATTTGTTCTTGCCAACAAATAGTATGTTACATTCTTTATTATTCTCTACAACTTTTAAAATCTGACATGAGTTCTTTTTTCTAACATTTTCCGTTTTTATATTAGGAAAAAAACTGTTATGCTGTCAATATGGAATGATTTTGTTACTAATAAGGGCCAACGAATTGTCGAATCATTGCATACTTATCCGATAATTGTGTGCCGCAGGCTAAAAGTTAACTTTTACAATGGTAATTTTTTATTTTTCATCACGCTTTTACATTTTTCTTTTATTTATCCTTCTATTTTATTCTAACCTTATAATTGAAATATTTTAGGTGTTGCATTATCGACGTGGTTTGATTCCACAATTCTTATTAATCCACCAATACAAGAAGCTGCAGATCTTAAAAATTAGTACTGCCACATTTTTATCTTTGCTCTAACAACAAATAAACTTATATACAAATTTTAAAATATTTTAATGCTTTTACATTTATAATTATCATTTTTCAGGGCATAACGAAATACTAAGGAGCTCAAAAACCTTGTTAACCAACTAGCTTATCTCAGATATAATCCGTATGTGTTTTTCGGATCAGATCAAAAAATTACTAAAATCATCTTCTGAAAGTCCACCAGTAAGGTAAACACATTTTATATTATGCTATAAATTTTCCACCTCACACATTGTTTATCTAATATTAATATTTCTAAAAAAAATTTATCTATATATTTGTAGACAACATGGATTAAAGCTCATATGTCCTTTCAACACATTTTGCAAAAGTATTGGTATGTGACCTCCAAAAAATGCTTTCGCTCAACAGTCGTTACATATGGAATTATATTCACTTGCAATTCTTGCAGGGAGAAACTCCCAGCTAAACCCAGACATTTTTTTTCTTTTGAATTTTCTGTCTTTTCATATGTTGCAGCGTATTTGTTGGGAAATTACTTTTTTTTACAACATTAGCAAGTTAATGTTGTCAATAACCAAACAAATGAAAGGAAGAGTTGAAATATTAATCTGAGGTAATAGGCGTGACTTATATCTGTGAGAACAACTTACACCTATGAGAACAACACATAACAATATAGAATTGTTGTATGTCACAGGTGTGACATGTTAAGTCACACCAGTGAGCCCTTCTCACGGGAGTGATTTAACATGTCACAAGTGTGACTTTGGCATTTTGAATTTTAATTGTAGAATTGTTATATGTCACGGGTGTGAAATATTAAGTCACACCCATGAGCCCTCCTCATGGGACTGATTTAACATGTCACGGGTGTGACTTTGGCATTTCAAATTTTAATTGTTTTTTTATAATATCAGCTCCTTTCTTTTATAACAAGGTTTCATCGTAAATGAATTGTTATATATATCAAGTAACATACATTTTCTCATTGCCATATTGATTTGATCCGAGATCTTGGAACAAGTTTGGCAATAGATCCAAAAATCTTGGTGATCTTCTATCTAATGAATGGGGAGTCTGTTTTGAAATCGTCTGCCCTACAACCACCCCCAAGTATATGCTTCAACAGGAATTATATAAGGGTAGATTGATACAATAGAAACCTCTGGTAAAATGCCCGCCCGTAACCCAACAG
>JANZXR010000003.1:7817090-7831963 GCA_027575705.1 Erythroxylum echinodendron
ATTTAAAATTTTGATATATAAATAATAAAGAGAATTCACACACTTTTTTTATTTTTGAATAATTTACCCTTCTTTTTATGAAATATTCTTTTTTGTAGGCCTATATTGTATTGAAGAGCGTCACTTATCTTTTTTCTTTGTAGTTTGGAGTTGTCCATCTATCCAAATAAGTCGCCCAACTTATATCTACCATATGTATTGCTTTAATAATACAATTATGATGCGTTTGAGTTTTGTGTGAATACAAAAAAGGTCTTGATTTTGTGTTGTTATTTAGAATATTCTTATAATTATTGATGAGTTTTTATGTTCTTCTTTAATAGTTTAAGCATTTACTGTATGTGGAATGAGTTTGAGATCTTATGGATGATTTGAGGCATAACTAAATTCCTAGGACAGTATATAGGCTGAAAACATGTAAAGCAAACTTAGTATTAACACAAGAAATTCATACATTTAATAGACAAGACAGTTCTTTGCATAATAAACCCCTAGGATGTTATATAGGCTAGAAACCTGTAATATAGCTTTTGTGAGATTTATCGGTGAAAAATTCCATAAGTCTAGAAGTCACGACAGAAAAACAAAGTTTGTCGGTAAAATCTATTCGATTTACTGACAGGTAACTAATAACCATTGGCAATATTGTCATAAACTTAACGATGGACAAGACCGAAGCAATCTTTCTGTTGCTAAACTTATTAACAGTACAGAATAACTGTCGATATATTCATCGACGGTAACACAAAATGTCTGTCAGTAATTTGCAATGGACATATTGTAGTTCGTCGCAAATTATTACATACAGTCGTTTTCCCGACGCTTTCGTCCGTTGGTAACTTTCGTCGCTAACTTAGCTCACCGATAGAATGTGTAGATTTTTCATCGATAATTTCCATCGCTAAATTTTATTTTTCTTATAGTGTGTTGCATTTAAAGGTTGCACCAAAGCTTATCATCGAAGCCCTATCTCACTTCTTCAACCTCTTTTGAGTATGGGTGGATCAACCTCTTTTGAGAAAGATAGGAAAAGAAAGTTCAAGGGATTCCATTGCTACAAGAAAAACCGGAACAAAAACTATCAATCCAAACTTTGAAAGAGTTGGGAGTAGAAGAACAAAAAGAAAAACAGCTTATATGAAGCATCAAGTTTAACCCTAAAACTTATATTTATTGAAAAATAAAATATAAGAACGTAGAACAAACGTTGTTTTATCATCCAACGAATCCTCTTTCCTATGTTATATCATTTACTTGTATGTCGTCGACAAGAAATCAATTTTCCAAGATTACGCGACAACACTTTAACACGCAGAGGCTACTAATAACAAAACTTCTGTATGATTTTCCCTCCTGTGTCACCACACCAATGCATCCGATGAACAAAACAAGAAACTTAGAAGAAGATGATGAAAAAAAAAAAGGTTTGCACCGAAGCTTATCATCTAACATGTTTTCGTTTTTAGTTTTTATTACAAATTTCAATCAAATAATTTTTTATTTAGATTTTTATATTATAAATTTTAATTAACAGATTTTTTTAAAAAATTCTAAAAACCAAAACAAAAATAAGTGTAATAAATAAGCCCTAAATAAAATTAAATTTCCTTATACTTAGATTCCTCTCGGGTAAAAGGAAGGCTTCAGGAAGTGAATCAGAGCCCACATATGAACACTCTTTTAGCCCATCGGTGATTAGGGTTTTGTCAGCCAATGAAACTATATAAACCGCGCCTATAAGTTTTGCGCTACGTCTCAGCTCGAGGGAACTTAAGTCCCTTCTCTAATAACTTCACCGAGTCAAACAGGACCAGCTCTTGCCGTCACCATGGTTATACATACCCTCTTCTCTTTCGTGTCTGGATGTTATCATCTGCTGTTTCGCTAATGCAATCATTATTCGTTGGTTTTTTTCTTCAGGTGAAGTACTCCAGAGAGCCCGACAATCCCACCAAATGTGAGCCCCGTTTTTTCTTTTTCTTTTTAGTGTTTTTCTATGGTCATTGGAGCTGTCATACAATCTTAGTTTGTATTTCCTTGAGTACATTTTAATAGTATTTATATTGTTATTGTGCAGCTTGCAAGGCTAGGGGATCTGACCTCAGGGTTCATTTCAAGGTCTAGTGATCTGATTTGTTTCGGCCCCTATATTTGCGTTGCATCTTTTTGTGTGTTTCTGTTCGTGGGAGTTGTTATTCGCTTATAGTTGGTGGTTTGGTTGGTCTAATTTTGTGTGGGTTGGTATAACCTGAAGGCAAAAGAACCGGTTTCTGATGCCCGTGTGAACAGGGATCTTGAAGGAAAATCAGTTTTAACTGTCTTGGGTGAATTTTTGTTTTTATTAGTTTGGTGGTTGAAGGCTTGGTAAATAATGAGACATCGGTTCATCTAGTGATTATAATTTGGATGCCATTTTAATGTGTGTCTTAGTTGAAGTAAGTTTAGACCTTTATTTGCCCTAGATTGTGATGGTGATTTCATTTCTCCGAATCTGTCGTGAATACTCTTTTAGATTGTGGCCTAAAAATAGGCTTACCATATTGCTTTCTCATCTATTACTTTGGATTTGGTTGTTGGTTGCGTCTGGTTTTCTGCTTCTCTTGGTGGATCATTGCAAAATGGTAATAGTTCAATGTTGAAAATCCTTCACTATCTGGTTTTCTAAACTTCCTTTTCTCTGTGCCTGATGAATAAGCTGGTCCTAGTTGTTTAGCAGGCATTAGTTGCCTCCTGTGAATAGGGCACTAGGGAAATTAGTTCCTCCCTTGTTGGGTGAACCTGTGTAGTTATTGGTGACATTGGGTTTAGTAAATGGTGGGACATTTACATCTTTGTTGTCTCTTTTTTCTCAATTTTGTAGTTCTATTTTTCTGTGCACAATGTCTGTTCTTTAGTTCTGAAAATAGGCTACTATATTCTTTTCCCATCTACTATGTTAAATTGTTGAGCCTAGTATTTGGTTCTGCTTCATTTAGTGGATCATGGCAAAATGAGAGGGCTTCAATGCTCAATATCCTTTATTGTCTGTTTTTTTCTGGGCCCTCTTTCTCTACACCTGATGAATAAGCAGGCCCTAGTTTTTTAGTAGGCATTAGTTGCCTCCTGTGAACAGGGCACTCGTCAACTTCAGGGAAATTAGTTCCTCCATTATTGGGTGAACCTGGGTAGTTACTGGTGACTTTAGGTTCAGTAAATGGTGGAACATTTGCTTCTGTGACATCATCTTTTTCTCTCAACGTTTTAGTTGTATGTTTCTATCTCTCTATACCTGATGAATAAGCAGGCCCTAGTTGTTTAGTAGGCATTAGTTGCCTCCTGTGAACAGGGCACTTGTCAACTTCAGGGAAATTAGTTCCTCCATTATTGGGTGAATCTGTGTAGTTACTGGTGACTTTAGGTTCAGTAAATGGTGGGACATTTGCTTCTGTGACATCATCTTTTCTCTCAATGTTTTAGTTGTATGTTTCTATGTATGTTGACTGTTGCTTAATTTTCCGTCTAAAGTTTCAGACATTTAAGACTGCGGGGAACCTTATTTTTACAGACGAAATGCTATGTACCTGTTAACATTGGATCTAATTCTTGAAGCCTATGAAGAGAGCATACCTGAAATAACCATCATTCAGCTGGTACTAGCTTGATGTGCTAGCTGATATTTTTTTCAACATTTCTTAACAAATTCTTATTCTATTGCATTCAGAACACAAGGGAGACAGCTTTTGCCATAAGGAAATTGCCTTTAGTGAAGGCCAAGAGATATTTGGAAGATGTTCTGGTTCACAAGCAAGCTATACCCTTCCGTCGTTTCTGTGGTGGAGTTGGTCGTACTGCTCAGGCTAAAAACAGACACTCAAATGGGCAAGGACGGTGGCCTGTTAAATCTGCAAAGTTCATCCTTGATTTGTTGAAGAATGCTGAAAGCAATGCTGAGGTATGTCTAGCTTCAATTTCTATTTAGACTTTATCATTGCTGTTTTCTGACGATAATTGTTGATTTTCCAGGTTAAGGGTTTGGATGTGGATGCTCTCTATATCTCGCACATTCAGGTGAATCAGGCTCAGAAGCAAAGACGCCGTACCTATAGGGCTCATGGACGAATCAACCGTATGCTTCCTCTCAATTCTCTAGTTTCATTTGTTTTTCAAGTTAGAATTTATTATCATGTCAACTGTGTTTCTTTGGCAGCTTATATGTCCAGCCCTTGCCATATTGAGTTGATTTTGTCCGAAAAGGAAGAGCCAGTCAAGAAAGAGGTAATATACTTTCAAGTGAGTAATTGAGTTGAAAGGTTCATCGCCCAATCTCTAACTCCTCTTTATTTTTCAGGCTGAAACCCAGCTGGCAACTAGCAAATCCAAGAAATCCCAACTTCATAGTGCCTCCTCTTGAGATTGCAAGCATATTTCTTAAGGAGTGCCCCAAATATCTGTATTGTTTCCATCTAGAGGGAATTTTTGTTTGCGTCTACTGTAGAGTGGGCTGTTTTCAGATTAATTGAGAAACTTGTTTGATAATTTTCAACTTTTTTTAGTTTATTTTCCAATGAGACTTGGTTTGGACTTCATTCCCTCACTTTGGTTTCTAGTATTTAGTTTTATGCTAAGGAACCGATAGAACAAAACTATTGGTTGTATTATTTTCATGTTAGTATAATTTACGAGTAAGGTATTGAACTAAAACCTTTCGTATGGGCACTTGCTGTCGATTCCAGATTTGATGCTTGTGATCGATGGATTCTCTACCTGTATGATTTCAGAACGTCATTAGCAGAAGTTCCCCACATCTATATTATAAATGATAAATTGGTGATCTCCAGCTTAATTTGCTGTTCTGTAAATTTGGTATCTGATAGCCTATCAGGCTTTGGAGAAGTTGAGTTATTACATACCTTAATTTACATCCCAGCTAAGAGTCATTAAAAAAGGCTTCAGAATTCAGCTTTATGGCGGTGTATGTTTCAATGGGATGGGAGATGTTACAGCCTCATTTTTTCCAATTACACAACTTGCAAGATTTTAAATCAGATTTGTTAGCAAGTCACTTGAAAGATTATCCAATTAGTAAGGTTTGTTCACGAAGAATTGCGCCTGACTTTTGTAAGGCATAACAATGACAACAAAATTTTCAAACTCGATGGAATGACTACATTAAAATTGAAAAAAATATCATATTTTTTAGTCTTAAGGTTTGGTATCAAAAAAAAAAAGATCTTTTCTTTCACCTTGTTCAAATATTAGGGGAGTCTAACCGAATATACAAGCAATTGATACAATATTTAAAAAGTATTTAATTTATTGAAAATGTTTAATTTACTGTATAATTTTTTCTAATTTTCAATTTAATTATAAAGTTTTCAAATATAAGATTATTAATTTTAAAAGTTGGTACTAAGTTATTAGTGAACTCGATTTCTTGAACGTAGGATTAAGATTGAGGAGAGTTTTTAAGGTTATAAAGAAAATTGTACTGTCCTTTATGTTCTTATTTCGCGTTTATGAGTATTTGATATTGAATTTGAAGTTAATGCTACTACAAAGTTAAACACATGATAAGAAATAGATTTGTTAGGTATAAGTAGTTAATCTAATTTTATGTTAATATTTTGTATATGTTGATAGAGAGAGATTGATGCTTGACATAAGTGGAAATAATACAAAAATAGATCATTGAGATGATCCTTCTATGTCAAGCTGGTTAAACCATAATAAGAATCATAAACTTCTATACTAGGATATATATGTATCCTTTGATTATAAATTGGATGAAACTTGCAAAACTTTTTAAGTTGAAGAATAATCAAATGAACCTTTAATGAAGGAAGATGATACTATTGAATTGTTAAATTTATACATATGATGTATTGGACGTAATAACAATTAATAAAAGGATTATTATTACATTTTATTAGATGTACTAATGAACTTATGTGATGTTATTATAAGTATTAAATGAAATATCCATTTAAAATTTTGAAAAGATCAAATTTTTTAAATTTAAGTTGAATTTAAGCGTTGATAATGCTAAGGCTCTTTAACGAGAATGATATTGTGAGATATAAATTTTTTGTTATCTATAAGAAATGAGATTCTGTAGCGAATACCTTCATAACTAAATTTTACAATAGTGTGAATTTGTATAAGAAGGAAAATATCATATGATGTAATATTTATTTCTTTTATAGCTAAATTTGGTACAATGACTTACCTTTGGTAGTTTCAATTAAATCAATTAACAAGATTTTATATTACATATTGGAATGGTAAGACTTTGAAAGAGTCAAAATTAATGATTTTAAGATGTGATACTTAATTGAAGCATATATTATCTAATAAGTTTATCATTAAATTGGATAATCTAAAGTTATAAGATATCCAAAAAGGTCGGATATAATTTTACAAATTCCACTGAATAAATTGTATACTTGTAGTCTATAGAAGAATGGTTCTTAAGATAAGTAGTGTGAGTAAGGTGAAGTTTGAAAATTTTAAATCTCATAACAATACATCCAATCATAAATAGTGTCTTGTTAATACTTTTATGTCTAGTTAAAAGGCTACAAAATGTTGAAAGATGCACTTTTTTGATAAATTCAACGGATTAGTTTTAGAGATGATTGTAAATTTATTATATATTTATACGAAAGTTAGTGGAAGTATAGTTATCCTCTTCAGTGAGAGTATTTAAAGATATATTACTCATGGGGAACAATAAATTCATATTTTTAACTATTAAATCTATGATTGTTCAATAACAACTTTTATTGGACACGAAAAAGGTAACAATTTAATTTTGAGAATTAGATTATAGAGATAAATGTGAAAGTTGTTACTTATTATAGTCCAAGACATAGATAATGCATTAAAAGTGCTTCGTATTTAAGATATCTGATACTTGTAAAGTATTAAGAATATTCATTATTTTATGTATACGTTGTTATTTAAGTTCAAGGTTATAACAATATTAACTTAACCTTAATTAAAGTTACTTAGAATAATATTATTTTAAGATTGGAAATGTTTTAATATGACATTGATTGCTAATTAAGCCGTAATACATTTTTCATTTAATAGAAATAACTATTTAGGTCCATAAGTTCTTTAAACAACTTAGTATAGCTTCTTGCATCGTTCAACCAATAATGTATTACGAAACATTAGAGCCATTGGATATTTAAAAGAAGCTAAGGTCTCGTTAAAGATAAATATGTATTTTAGCAGTTTCTCCTACCTATGATAATAATTAATATGAAAGTTGTAAGATTTAACCAAGTACCCCTTATAGAAAATCTTACGAAATTTTCTTATTAAACCATTGTCGCAGAAGTAGTATGATCGTCATATGGTGATATGGTATAAGATACTTAAACGATCGGCTTAGAACAAATGAGAGATTATTATTTTATATCCTATAGTCATTCGGTTGGTTGTAATTCAGTGAGATAATTATTTAAAGACAATTTTTATCTTATTCATACTTAGATGTATATGATAAAGTTTATAGGATAAATATACATTAGAAATGAATTTATAATGAAATCGTAATTATAATATTCACACTACATTTACTTATTATCCCTTAATTGTTCAGAATTATTGTTTTATTAAAAGTAGACAATAATAGAACATAAAAAAACTTGCAAACGTTATATTTTTCCTTATTAAAAAAATAGTTGATCTTATAGCCTAAAGTATACAGATATTTAAACAAGCGTATAGGTCGTTATTAGAGAAAAAGTTCATTGAATTGACCCTATATAAGAATTTTATTTGGAGGATTACTTGTATATTTATGAAAATTCTCATTATAATGATTGTATATATGATTATGTGACTTAAGATCTCTAAAGTATGTCTTACAAGGATTACTATATTTTGATGCTAATTATGATATATTTTAGCCAAGGGTTGCTCAGTCAATAATCATTGGATATAACATGAACTATATGAAAATAGTTAATTGATCAATATATGATTCATTTAACCTAAAATGACTAGGGAGATTGCTCCATTATTCTCAGTTAGTATCGATAAGAAAACCTCTTGGCCAGGTGGAATAACATTTTATAAAATAATTTACAAATATTATTAACATAATTAATTGCTAATGATGGATAATTAACATGATTTGACTCTCACAACTACTTTAATATTTCTAAATATTTGAATGGACATGATGCGTTGTTGTATACCGATCTTAATTTGTGGATATAAATTATTTAATTAAATAATTAAATATAAAATAACATAATTTAATTTATATAATCATAAATATGATTTAGGATTATAATTTATATTCATTGTTAACATATTTATAAACCTAATGTGTCACAGGTTAAAAATAGGTTAAAAAGAGAAAAAAAAATGTTTTAATTAAATTGAACTTGTTTGTAAAGTTTGAGAAACTTTATGATTAAATATGAAATATTTAGTATATAAGGATAAACATAAGATACTAGATCTTATTTGGGCAAAAATGATATTTAATTAAAATTAAATATAATTCTAATTAAAGTTTAATTGAAATTAAAATTTTATTTCAAATAAATTACTAAAATATCAATAAACTAATATAATAAACTTAAGTTTCAAGGGACCTAACAATTCTTACTTAACCCTCTTTATAATGGTAGTAGAGTTCTCTCAACATATTTTATGAATATTGTTACAGGTCGAACATGTGTGCAGCTACAATGGTTGAAAAGAGTCAATTTCATAAATAGTTCAAGAAAATTGATATGAAACTATCAAGTTTCATAATAAGGTATAAGTTATGATTCATGCTTTGTTATATTTTATGTTTTAAAATTTTAAATGATTTGAACTTTCAAAAAATCATATGAAAGTTTCATATTTATTCTGCTGCATAAAAGACCGTATCTCGTTCTAATTTGTCAATATTTTATTCATTATTATATCTAAAATCTTGACTCTAATGTTGAATATATCTAATTTAACCACTTTCAGAATGTCATTTACAAGAACATTACTTCTAATTTTAAATTAGTAAGTATATTAAGATATCAAATTTAAATCAACTGTTATATTTTCACATTTATCTACAATAATTTTTTGTGATAATCACAACAATTTAGTACCCATAACTTCTATTTTCAACTTCAATATTTAATTTTTTTCCTTTTAACTTGTTTATTTTTTCAATGGCTTGAGGATAATATAGTTCCTTTCGTGGTTTAAAAATGTCGAATCATGTCTAGTCTATTTTTATGAGTTATATCGAGAAATTTCTTACAAATTTTGTATCAGTAGGATAAACATGTTTTTTTTTGTTACTATAAAATTCATAATTCATAAATAAAGTAGTTAATAAATAACTAGACAATGGTGAGTTACCATTAGCTTTTTTTTAATCAAATTTCTTTATAATACAATTTTCAAATTCTAAAATCTACAACCTTTACATTGAATTTAAAATTTTCAAAATACTCAATAAACTTAAAAGAATCTAGAAACCCAAAAATCCTAGCAAGAAAAAAAAACTCATAAAAGTCTTATAATTTAAATAATTCATCACATGTATAGCATAAAAGACAAAGTACTTTTCAAGATTTATATACATGTCCATGAAGTCTTCATGACACTCGTCGACTAAAAAATAGAAAATATCTTGATCCAGTACAATCATCAACCTTGCTTCTAAAAATTTTAAAAATTTTTTAAGATTTTTAAATTAGTTATTCCAACATATTATGAGAAATGAGTACAAGATATATACCTCTCACGTAGATTAAATTTTTTTAATATTATGATAAATGAGTAAAAGATATATACCTCTCACCTAGATTAATTTAAAAAAAAAACTCTATGATCTTTAAGATTATCAAAAAATTCTTACTTTCCAGTTTTACTTAAAAATCCTAATAAAAAAAGACATAACACATATAATATAAACATTAAATATAGACTATTCAAATATTACTAACATGGTAACTAAATTAGCTCTTAAATACGATCGAAATTATTAAATTTAACATATAATAATAATTTAATATTATTATAATAAATTATTAGTTTGAGTTAGATTTAATTAATTCGGTTTTAATTTAAGAGTTGAATTGAATCATCATTTAAATAATATTTTCTTAGTACAAACATGATGTTCCTAGCTCGGCATTTGATTATTATTATTTAATTAAAATCTAAAAGAAATCTTTTAAAAAATAAAAAATTCAAAAAACTAAAAAAATTTAAAAATCAGGAAGTTTTTAAACATTTTTTAAACTACAAAAATTGTTTTATGTCTTTGGGCTTTAGACCTTGCCTGTGAGAGAATTCGGAGAGACAGATTTTTATTTTGCTTTTTTGAGTTCAGATTTTCTACCTAATTTTACTGTTTTTAATTTTGTTAAATATTTAAAACGATGTTGTTTAACCATTAAATATAAATTTAGAGATTATTTAATCTATTTAATAATCAAAATGACACCATTTTAAACATTAAATAAATTTTATAGAGTAAAATTAGGGAGAAGATCTCGCTCAAAAGTTTTACCTAAGAACGAAAATCATTTTGGAAATCTCTTCGCGTTGGCTACTTTTTTCTTCACATTCTAGTATTCGATTCGGACGTCATTTCAGAAAACTTCAGTCATTTCTGCACACTCTCTGTAAGACGCTTCTGTCTCTTCCTTTCTCTCAAATCAATTGGGTTTGATTCAGTTCTTAAATAACTTTATTTCCATTTATCATTTTGACCTACCTTTCTTTCTCCAGTATACAGTTTCGGATCCCTAATTTCTATCGTCTAGAAGTTATAAATTAAGACATAATTGATCTGGGTATCTTAAATTCAGTCCTTCTTGAGTGTTACGGTTTTATGATTTTCCGTCCAATTTCTTTATCGTAGATGGATTGGCAAGGACAGAAGCTAGCAGAGCAACTGATGCAAATTCTGCTTTTAGCATTTGCGGTGGTGGCCTTCGCCGCGGGCTATGTAATGGGGTCTTTCCAGTTGATGATTCTGATATACGCTGGTGGTGTGGTTCTGACTACTTTGATTACAGTCCCCAATTGGCCTTGGTTCAATCGCCACCCTCTCCAGTGGTTGGACCCTAGTGAAGCTGAGAAGCACCCTAAACCGCAGCAACATGTGGCTTCTAAAAAGAAATCTGCTAAGAAATAGGTGCAATTTCATTTTAATTTCTCTATAGGTCTCGGTTTGGACTTGGATTTGAACGTTTCCTATGTTGAATTGATGTCACAGCGAACTTGTTTCTCATAATTTAGAATGCTTAAACTGTCTGGAAAGATTTTGCTGTTCGGAATGATGATAATTCAGTTTAATTGTTGCCGATGACTTCAGTTTTTCCTTCTACTTTTGTGCCTCATTTTGTTATTGGTCTACCCCAATCCAAGATTTTAAATTTTGGATTGTGAATTACAGTGTATTGCATTGCATCCATTGATGGAGTGATCCACAACCTGCAATTGCAGTTATGATTTGCAATTTAAAACCTTGATCTACTCCTAGTGTTGTTGGGGAGATCTGCATAAATAGGAATCACAATTGTAGTATTGATATATCCATTATGTTGAGTGAAAAGTGTTGTTGGTGAGATCTGCATGATTACCATAGCAGGTGGTTATTGATATAGCTATTATATTAAGTGAAAGGTGAAGCCAGTTATGTTTGTTGTAATAGGGTAGAACGAGCCAGAAGTTAGGGTTACTGATTCTGAGATTGGCTTCTTTACAGCGAACATAGTAGAAACTTGGGTAAGAAATTTGAGTTCCACAGAGATATTCAAATTGTCAAAAGATTTTATTACATTCAACTTATAGTTTGTCCTATATGTTAGTTTTCGGACGATGGGATGAACAGCATTCTGATTTTTTGTGGGCTATTTGACCGGTCGATAGTCTAAAATTTTTTAGGGAATATAACTGTGCATCTGACGTTTTACCATTCTTTTTGTGCATGAAAGAGTTACTGACAATGAAACCCTGGTCTTAGATTTATCAATGCCCTCTGTAACTACTGTAAATTGTATTCTACATATCATCAATAAAGCAGCTCACATACTGTACTAAACCCCAGATACTAGTGGATATTTGCTTTCGAATGTACTAAAAGAGAAACAAATAAAAGCATTAGAAGAAAGCATTTATCTACAGTTTTCCCCCCGTCTAGTGACGGTCCTACTGATGTCCATTCCTCAAAGCCCGCAAGATGGGATCGTTTTCCTCGTCAAGTAAGTTGTCGTCATCATCAAGTTCATCCAATTCATCAAGTAAGGATTGTTTAATCCTCTTACGAGATTGCCTTCTATGCTTCTTGGGCTCCAGACGAGGCTCAGCTTGCTTGACACCCATATCTCCCACTTTATACCTGCAGAACGTGTGTGACAATTCAATTCATCAGTGCAAATGTTTCTGAACATGTTGAACAAGAACTGGAGCAATTGATAAATGCATACGTATCGAAATCCCAGCGTTAATCGGAACTGAGATTAAGGTACAGGCCACAAACATTCATTTAACAGTAATCTGTAGTAGCCTTCTGTTTGCAAACAATCGTAAAAGCTGAAACTTTTAACGAATTCATGTCTTAACAACTATCAAACCACCTAGTTGGAGTGCTCAAACTAAAAGCAAACCTCATCTAAATAGTATATAAAACAAAAAGGTAAAAGCTTCAGAGAGACGCAAGTTTTGGAAGTCGCAAGTTATAGGCAGATGATTAACTCCTTATAAAGGATGTGCCCAATACTTCACATTCCAGCAGAAGCACTGCACCGTAATGCAGATAACATACCTTACATCGCCCTCCCTTTTGGTTCCAAATGTTCTCAACTGAAACTCCTCCCTGATTCTGATCTCATCAAGAAGTTGCAGATAAAAAGGATATCTCTCCCAATCCCCTTTCACAATGCATCCCGGTTCACCAACGTGCAAACAGTCATTGAATGAGCATTTAGCAGATCCAGAAGCACTAAGCATATCTCGAATCTGTAACAAGGTCAAGAAGATAAAGAAGATTGGTGTTCAGTGATAAGAGCACTGGCAACAAATAACAATCCAAACCTCAGGGAAAGCTTGAGCAAGATATTGCTTTGTCACTTTCATTAAACTAGGCTGGTTAAACCCCGGCGTATCCGCAAGATAACCCCCTTCAGTTAGAGGAAGCAAAGAAACATTACGAGTTGTATGCTTCCCTTTGCCACTTCTTGTTGATACTTCCCCAACACGCTGATCCTCAAACCACTTGCTGCCCAATAACTGATTAAAGCACACAAGTTAATGCACCATATAGATGAAATAACACAAAACGTAGATAAAGAGAAAGGAACGCGCAACCAGAAATATCAGAACCTACAGAGTCAAACCAATTGTCCGCTTCTGCAAAAGGGTTGTTTCTGAGAGCATTAATTAAGCTAGATTTTCCAACACCACTTGGACCAACAATTACAGTAGTCTGATCTCTCAAAATAGAAGCAAGTGTACTAAGTCCAAGTTCTGATTCCACACTGCAAAGAATTGGCTTGTATCCCCACCCATGAAGCCTAGATATCCAAGAACTCGATGTCTGCATACACCATCAAACTAAGCATGATTATGATACGAATTTCATAGCTTAAGCTCATAAGATTTACTACAAGGCCAAATAAACGAGCATGAACATGAAAATGTCTATTGAATATATGCACTTCCAACATCATCCTCATTACTATCTTGTTTAGGCAGTAGTAAATCATTCAATCACTAAACAGAAAATTCAAATGCAACCTCTTCATCAACAAGCTCAGCTTTATTCAAAGCAAGAGTAAGTGGAATCCCAGAGGACTCAGCCTCGACCAGAAACCTAGTGAGAGTAAAAGGGTCCAACTTGGGTTGCTCCATTGAGAAAAGCACCAACAAATGATCCACATTCGCTACAGGAGGGTCCAAAACCTCAGAGCTCCGTTGAAACACATTCTCAATCATGCCTCTCCGGTCCACCCAATCAATTGACCCAACCAGCACCTTGTCCCCTACCAAAACTCTCCTCCTTATCTTCTTCAAAACCGCCTTTACCACACACAGCAATTCAACTCCAGTCTTTTCGCTCTCTTCAAACTGCTCTCGTCTTTCTTGGACGATGACCCGCATGAAGTTTGCTTGAGACGCAGCGACTGTGCCGATGGCTTGAGCATCGGAGAGTTGGGGCTTGTCGTCTAAGGACAGGACTGGAGCAAGAGAAGAGAATTCCTTGAAGGTGTGTTTAGCTCTTAGAAGATTCTTACTGGGTTCGGATTTTCGCGAGACATTGTTGGGTTTGTGTTGCTGTTTCGATGCGGCAATCGGGGTGTGGTGCCGGGCGGTGGTTATTTGACGAAGGAGCTGGTGGACGGCGGGGGTTCGGTGACGGAGGAGAGAAAGTGAATTGATCGGCATTCGGGATAGGGGGCTGAGAAAGTTGCAAGGCGACAACTGACAGCTAAGTTAGGAGTATAATTTGCCCATGTGTCTACTGTAGCCTGAGGAAAATGGGAGTTTCCAGCGACTTGATACCGTCGGACGGGCTATAAAATTACAAAATATTTTTATCTAAATTAAAAATACCGACTTATTATTTTTCTAAAATTCAAACAACGTTGATTTTGATATATTGATGTGATTTTAGGCACTAGTCTGGTCTCGAGCATGATTCAAAAAATCTTGGCCGAGGTTCGGTTAACCCAAACTTAATTTGTGGATCAGGTCAGTCTCGGCCTCAATTGTCAAGTCTGAAAACATTGTCACAAGTTTAAATTTAGATCAGAGCCCTTGAAAGTCTTGGATAACAAAGCCCCAAAGTAATTGCTCTTGCTCTTGATTCCGCATGCGCACGTGTAACAGTCCACATTGTATTATTCTTCAAGGGAAAAGAACGGGCC
>JANZXR010000003.1:7842902-7863489 GCA_027575705.1 Erythroxylum echinodendron
CGTACTATCGGACCTCCCCAGACCCTGCTTCATTGCGGGATTTCAGACTGGGTGATGATGATGATGATGATGATGATATAATTTAAGAAAGAGTGATAGAAAAATTTAACTCCTATTAATTTATTTTTAGGTGTTAATTAAAAAATTAAACTTTACTCAATTCTACAACTATAACTCGAATTTTAAAAAGTAACAAATAAATACTCAAAATTTCAAAATTTTCAATTCTTATTCATCGTTAATATTTCCATTAAACTTTTAAAGATTATTATCATGATTGTTTTTATTTTTTAGAATTATCATTGTATAACAACAACGACAATATTCAATATAAATCTCCCTGAGAGAGGTCTAGTATTACGCAACTTTATCTTTAATTAGTAAAAAAGTTATTTTCAAATGACCCACGTAAAGCAAGGGAATTATCGTTTTATTATTATATTATTATCATAGAAATATAATATTTTATCTTTATAGGTTACTTATTCAGTAATTATACATAAATAAATACTAAATATGAGTATTATTTTCACTAAAAATGTTATTTAAACAAATTTATATAACCAAAAATATAGTTTAAATTACATTAAAACATTTTTAATTTGAGCGTAATAAAGTCAAATATAAATTATTTACTTAAAAACAACTGTACGGCCCAGTTACTTTGAATCAGTGTCTTGAGTTGTGGATTCTTTACAATAGATTCAATAAAATATTCACAAATCTTTACATTCTTGTAACAACAACAAGAATAGTAATAATGGCTGAAATGCAAAGTATGAAGTGATACATCAATCTTATATTTTAAGTATGTTGTACAAATGACTTATTAAGGAGTACTTGGTTGATATGATTTACAAACTATTGCATCAATTTAAAAATTTATTCAGTATACATATAAAAGATAACAGTTACAAATTTCTCCATTTCAAAAGAATTGGTGTTATACAAATCTTTACATGCTTATCCTTCCAAAAATAAAAATACAAAACTGAACTTTCATTTATGAGAATAAATATGAATTTTATAACTGCAATTTTATTATAATTTTATTTATAAAATATATTTATTTTATAAATTTATATTATACACTAGTTAATTAAATAACTGCATAAAAATAAAGGAATATTTTAATAAATTATCTCATAAAATATACTATAAACCATAAATATCAACTTTACGTGTTCTTCCAAGTGACAACACATTCAACAAACCAGTTATTTACAGTTTCACCATTAAGTCCAAGTTACCAAAAGAAATACCTCTCAATTTTCAGCGTATTGGAAAACGGAAACGCTGACACCGGCTCTTGTACTGTATATTATACATACTTGGAAGAAATCAGTTCATGGGATATAAGAAGAAAGGTAATTGTACGGCTTAACTTATTATTCTATCTGGGGTCGGTTAGCCTGCCCTTTCTGTCCTTGAAGCTCAGTCTCCTAACAAAATTTGGAAGGCAACAACCTGAACAACATGACGGTTTGTTTTCCCCAGAGCGTGTATCAACTGTTGTTTCGGAGCGCCAACAAGAATTTGCTAGTGATTTATAAGGACTTGATTTTGAGCGTTTAGATGGAAGATAAAGGTTCAGAGGCTTCGCTTTCTCACTTTCTTGTAACTTGGATTTGGCGTCAGTGGGAGACAATTCATCGCTTAAGGTCTCACTGAACAGCTCAAACAGTTGTTTAACTTGCTTGTTTATATCACTAGTTGGAGACGATTCAGGAGGTATTGCATTCACTTTGCTGCCATTGTAAAGTGATTCTTCAGGCTCAGGTGTTTCTGTGGACCTGCTGGGGTGAACTGGAGTAGAGCCAAGAGTTGGGGTAAAATCTGCTGGCACAGAATAATCGTAAACCATAAGCTAATATAGACAATGAAAGGAAAATTGTTTATTGTAGACCTTACCGCCATTGACACTAGCAAAATCTTCACAGTCAGAATCTAACCAAGGCTGAGAATCAAAGTATATTATCTCCCGATCACCTGAAAAGTCAACAGCGTACTTCAATCATGCTGGCAAATCTATAGAGAACAGATCAAACTGAGCTACAGCATGGGAAAAATGGAAGGTTGAAGTTGTAACTTCAAACAGCAGATTGAAAGCTATATGATCCATAAACTGCTATTCTGCGAAGAAGTTTCGAACTGCGCTTCAACAAACAGGTTAAGGAAGTTACAAGTTGATGGAAAATATTGAGGGTTGCTATCATCTGCTAACATTTCCCCAAGGGGTTCAAGACTACAAACCAGAGCACAGATCCTAGATTACTTAGAAAATATGGATCACTTTAAAGGGTGTGTGTGACCTCAGGAAATAGATCCACGGCCTCACCAGATGCAGGCTGATGACAGTAAAGACCAGACATGCCCTTATTCAGACAACCATGGGCTGACTCAGACCATAAAGAAGTCAACAGTGTTTAAGAAGCTGTTAAAACATGTAGACTCGTTTATGAGAGAGCAAAGGAACCAGAATCTCCAGCAGTAAAGTTTCCATACATAACATTACTCATCCTGAAACTAAAGAATTAACATCATACTCAAGTCGCGAAAGTTCACTTCGTAAAGCATCGGAGACACCGACTGAGGATTGGAATT
This sequence comes from Erythroxylum echinodendron, assembly GCA_027575705.1. NCBI lineage: Eukaryota > Viridiplantae > Streptophyta > Magnoliopsida > Malpighiales > Erythroxylaceae > Erythroxylum > Erythroxylum echinodendron. The sequence continues at coordinate 7,845,507 of JANZXR010000003.1, forward strand.
GAGATCACCATCATCGCCCATGTTCTTGGCCTTAAGGGATGATTTGTTACCGACAGTATTTTCCTGAGACTCGGGGGAATAATTGAGGGTTATGACAGGCTCAATAGAGTTATCCATATCTTTGAAAACTCTACTTGCCCATTGTAGAACAGTAGCCACTCTCTTCACCAAATGGCAGGGGTAGGCAGGAACATTAAAGGCTTAAAGCTTGAGGAAGATTAAGTTGGTCACCGCAACTGCAATCAGCTGGAAAGGGAAGTTGATTGGTCTTGAAAGCGAAGTAATGGCGTTCTCAGAGGTGGTCCCCTTCTTAGAAATTTCCTTTCTTTTGCTTTGTTTGTTTGCCGTATACTAACAACATTTTTGCACAACAAAGAGAACCTGCTTTTTGGTCCATTATCTTTATTCCTACCGCCTACTATTCATCAACTTTGGTTTCCACTTTCTAGCATCCTGGCATCCTAATGATTTATATTTGGATATGAGTTCACTCACCAATAATTCTGCTGTTTGAACCAGAAACAGCTCCTGTATAGAAACTACTCTATTAACTTTTCTTTTAGACAATCATCTTTTTAGTCTTTGAACTTAAAGTTGTGTTTTTTTCTAAGTAACATTATCGGATTTAAGACTAGAAACATTAACAAAAATCTTAAGAATAGAGTAATTAGCAACACTAAGAATTGAAACAAAATGAAATTATAAGATTGAATATTAATAGAATTAAGAGCTGATTTCTTGCCTGGAATGATATTTTGGTAGCTAAAGATTTAAAGTCAAACCTTCCATTGTCATGATGTGCAGGATTCAGCCGTAGCTATCCAATTCCAAGTCTCTTTCTTGCAGTTACATACAATACTTTGCGGGTCAGATTCAATAAATTCCAACTTTTATGGTTATGTGTATATGCCCAACTGCTCAACAAACGTTGGGTGCAAATAAGTAGGGCAGTAAATTAAGTGGAAGAAAATCTTTATCACCTTCTTACTTCGTGACTAAGACTGGAATAGTGAAACTTCTAGTCCTGGCGCACTCAACGCAAAATCATTTTGGTTTTGGACCATTATGTCTGGTTCATCAGCATTCTTAATTATTCCAACAACTTTCCCCCAGAGACACTAGATTTCTGATCTCCACAATGAAAGGAATGTTGTGTCGGGGATACCTAAGAAATGGAGCAACAAGGTGAACAGAAGTTGCAAGAATTCCTGCGAAACGCCGTCTCAACTCTATTATTATACTTGCTGTCTGTTTACCATTTTCTTAACGAATTTTCAATTTTATTTGCGCTGTTTGCTCTTTTGATGCGTTGATTACCAGGCAAAGCAGGCTAGAATTTGCAGACTTGAAAGTACAAGATCTCGATAGTATCTAATAGTACACCGATCCGGCTGTTGACTCATTCCCTCGTAACTTCAATCTCAAGACTGTTTTTTATTTTTTAATATAATTAAAAAAAACTTAATAATCCGTAATAATGTGATTGTTACTGTTCCACAAATTTATAAATTCAATTTCAGGCAAACCATTCATCAAACTTATAGATTCGAGATAGAGAAGCTCGATATCTTGACCATTTCGCACCACAACTGCCTCTTAAGAGGTAAAGTTGGATTCTTTAGGTACTTGTAGTAGAGAACCAAGGATCTGAATTTAGCACCATAACTTTCAACGTTACCAACTTTAGATTATTGAATATTGGAGTTCAATTCAATTAAACCACCTTGAAATATGTTTACGAGAATGTCACTATCATTTCTTGTAATGTAAGCCAAAATTATGCGGAGATGCTTTAGAAGTTTAGGTTTCAAGGTAAGCTATTATCTTGCAGTGTCCAACGAAATCGAAGTATTCAACTTGCGCTTGATACGCATATCATTGTTTTCACAGGAAGAATGCGCAAGTTCCTACCAGATCCGTTGTTTCCAATCTAAACGATAAAGAAAGATACATTCTTGTTCTTGTGAGGAGGCAAAGAAAAGTATATACTTTGGGAAAACATTATGGACAAGTACTAAATCATATAAGCAGCCACCTCTAGGATAATAGCAAATTGAAGACAACGCTAACAAATACTCCCGTAAGTGTTCGCCATCATTGCCAAGCATCTATATACTGTACCAATTCATCTATGCCTTTTTTGTCTCTTTCTCCATCATCTTCTTGTTGGCAATTCAACCATTACCTTCTGCTTCTTTTGCTCACACAAATATATATATAATCAATCACCCTCTCACTAATTTGGTCACGCCCTCTTTGTTCTCTTTTTCCCTTTCTTAATACTTCACATAAGCCATCTTCATCCATTGTTGTCGAAGAGAATGGAAAGGAGCTTCATAGATGAAAATCGTAGGAGAACAAGGAGCTTTCGCGATGAAGACTACAAGACCAGAAGAGTTTTCCTGAGGAGCTATCCTCTTCACTGGAGTGGAGAACACGATAGAAGTGAGGAGACGGTTAGTACCAACAGCAGGAAGGCCAGAGTGAGAACTGCGAAGAAAAGAACCTGGAGAGAAAATGAAAGAACAGAAGAGGAGAGTGTTAAGAAGAAGAGCAACAGGAAGGCTAAAAAGAAGAAAATCGAGAAGGTAATAATATCAGTATTTCAGTGGGGCGAAGGGAAGGTTCTGATCATGAGGAAATTTCACCATAAGGTCACAGTTTATGTCATAGCTTGTATCCCAACTGGCTTTAAGCTCCCACCAACACAAACCCTGAGTTCTACATGACTTTAGAATGAATCAAATAAGAACCCTCTCTCCAGTTCTTTAAAGGCATCCGACTCAACCAACTGGCAAAATTTATTCTTTGACATTAGGAGCTCGTGGTCTCAGTCTCAGTCTCTCAAATGGTCAGCCTATACTACAAATCATTACACGTCACAATTAGACATTCAACTAATAAAATCCTGTACAGGAGCAATGCTTCAGTGAAAATATATACTTCGAACATAATGAACCTCAAATTCACGGTTTTGTTTGCATTTATTGTTACCACACCAACGGGGAAGATTTGCAGGTGGAAGTCAATGGCATAGCCCATAAACCTGCATTTTGTGATGGAAGACTCAGTTCCAAGTTTCAACAATAACAGAAGCGAAAGGGCCCATATTTGATGTTGTGTAATATTCTTTCTGGATGCAATACAGCAATACGTTTTCATTCACAGTTGCACCATTTAGAGTTTGGCGACACTCAATTCTGTAAGCAATTGAGAATAAATACACACATTTCTAGAGTGATGTTCGCAAAAATGGTTGTGAACAATGTCTCTCACTATTCCTTCAAAACTCTGACGATGCCATCCAATTTTCAAAGCTACATATACCCAAGGAAAGAATACAGCACTAACTCCTGAACATGGAGACACCTTGTTCAGAAGAAGATTATCGATACACCCATTAAGAAACATCCTACTGCCACCCAGGGGCTCAGCCGTTCACCTATTCCAGTCAACACACAAGAAAACATCAGGATCTGACGCTTCTATGCACACCAGGGCAATAATTATGCCCAAAAGCCAAACTTTAAAAGAGATTCAATTAAGAAACTTTACATACAAGTTCTTTTCAATTTTTGTTTGGTTAACCACTAAATGTGAAACTCATTGACTGCCAATATGCAGTACTCTGGAAAAACTTAAGAAAATAAATACAGCAATTGGTTTCCAGTGATACTTAAACTCCTATGACATTGATGCTATATAGTTAAAATCCAAGCAGGCTAAGTAGGCCCATTTGTTTTCGATGGTCAAACAGTTTTTTAAGATGCTGAAATTTGAAGCCACAAGCTCTCCAAAAGTGACTCGATCTCTACTAACTACTAAAGAGGGATTCCAGACTTTCTCCAACAAATTCAAGTTGCGATTAAGCTAGGTCATACAGCTGTATTTACACAAACATGGTAAGCAAACACCAACAAGCAATGAGGAAGCTTACCTATTCTGGCTGCCTTCCAAAAGAAACCACGAAACCTGTCAGAAAAGCACATGAATTAATTAAAATGCCATCAACACTACCTTTAGGTCAATCCCAAAGATGAACACCTCTACCCATAGATCCCTCACACTGGAATTGATAAGATGCAATTATCTATAGCTATCCATTGTCCACCAAGACAGAATTTTCAGGAGATATAACAACAACCCATATGAATAAGACTTGCATAACTCTTAAAACATAAGATTTTCGAGCAGGTAATGCTTCAAGTTAGCTAAGGAACAAAGCAAATTCATAACTGAAATCAGCAAATCGGCACAACCTTTTTTAAAATTTGCAAAATGACATCTCGCTAAGGACATTTTATTTCTAAAGTTCAAGTGCCAAATCTCAAGAGTTATTTAAGCAAAATTTCCCAGGAATAACCAGGCAGGCCTAAGCTGTGGTAACAAATCAAAGGGCAACTAAAATATACACAACTATGCATGGGAATCAGAAAATGAACAGAAGATGCCTTCAGCACATTTGTATCTTTAGCAGGTGTTAAGGCTGAGTATTTATGTTGTAGTTGGGATGAGCAACTGATAATTCGGGTCATGGTTAAGCTTATGCAATGTTAATTTAGTGTTCTGGACAACTTGCTAACAGTAAAGTCATATTAGTATATTGTAAAGCAAACTCAAACAACCTGGTCCAAATAAATAGCATTATAGGATCCAAAAAGTGTTGGTAAAGTAGGTCTCAACCAATTAACCATAAAACGGTTAACAAATCCAATTATCATTCCATTGAACTGGAATGTAATTTCAGATTGATAGGTGTTGCACGAAACCACAGTAGGATCAAGTTCCTAAACCAATGTAAGAGAGAGAGGGAGAGAGTTTTCTGTGCTTACCCCGTTCTTTGCTCAAGAATTGCTGGAAAGTGCATCTTCACGTAAGTGCAAGTACAAATTCCCAATAACACAACGGTCAGGAATGAATGGAAATTGAAGAGTGCAGACTGAAATCACAGAAAACCCGAAAACCCACCGTCAAATGATGTCACTTGTTTAGATGAAACTTTTTTTCTCTTAAAAAGCATTCTACTTTACCATGTCTTGAATCTCCTTTAACCGATTCGTTTTCTCCGTTCAAATCTGCATCAAAGGACAAAAGTTAAGATAACCCACCATAAGTCGATTTCAATTCGCTTCAAAACTTAAGCTACTTAATCAACCATAGACTACTCCAACCCTAAAATGCGATGGAAAAGAATTTACAAAGTCTTGAACTTGAAATACCAAACGCTAGAAGTGTTTATTCAACTATCGGAAATCTTCATGCAATAATCAATTTGCTTAACAACCCAAGAAATTCATAGAGATTTGTCGACCATGGAAAGTTTAGCAAATGTCTGATTGATTATCTGTCAGTAATAGTGATTCCCAAAAAAAAGGGGGAAAAAACAACAAAAAGAACTGAATTGATGATCATGGAAATTAGGGTTTGGGGACATGGAAAGCAGAAGGTAGGCAAAGAGACAGTAAGGAGGAGGACTTTAGTCGACTTACCGCGAATAATTGCCAGATTTGGATCTAAGCTTGTCCAATTCCCTTGATCGATACGAACCGCTATTTTGCTTCGTATACAGGAGTGGTAACGGAAAATATTTTGAAGAAAAACAAATTTCTTTATGCCACGTGTCATTCTATCAAATATTTTTCTTTTTTTGGGGTTGAAATAAAGATAAATCAAATTAATTAAACAAACTTCAGTGTACATCAGGCACATGAACCTGCGAGGAACAAGAAAAAAAGGCATCAAGCCGTAAAACAAGGCCAGGAGGTGGCCAAAGATAGAAACATGTTCCAGAATTGTGATGAACACTCAACCGGGGGGGATAATCAACAGCAGTATTAGCCTCTCAAAAAACATATTCAAAGCGAAAGTCAGAAAAATTATACAATGATAGTAAACACTCCTGCAGAATCAGCCAAGCACCCTGAGAACACTGGTCAGACAATTACAGATTCCAAACTTCCCACGAATCTGTCTCCACATGTAAACAACGAACTCCCATTTGAGCAGCATACCGAAGTCCCTGCCATACCCCGCGAAGCTCAGCCTCAAGACAAGAAGTCTGACCAATATTGTACGAAAATCCACCATGCCAAACACCCCTAGCATCACGAAGCAGATCTCCTGCACCTGTCATCCGGTAATAGGATTTCGGGTACCATCACAATTCAGTTTATCCACCCACTAATAGGATGTATCTATCTGACCCATCTATGTTCCTAGCGACCAATAATGAGATTCACAAATTTAGAAATCTGATGAGCATGCCAAAATTGCCGAGCATATGCAAAGACCACCGAAATAGGATCCCCAGGAATATCCACCCCATCTTAGAAGACAAGTTACGCTACCTCCAAAGCAACCACGTAACCACACCAAACAACATTGGCCATGAAAACCCAGAGTAAGAGTCCCGGTGTTGTTGAAGATTAGAAAGGAGCCAATCATGCAAGGGAAGCTGATGAATCCCATCTGTTCACTAGCAGGGACCAGTCGATCGCAAAAAGTCCTGGCAAACGGGCAATCACCTAAGACTTGTAGTGTATTCTCGTCCACAGATATACACTGAGTACACCCTGGATCTGTAATATTCCGTCTACAGCAAAATACCTTGGTTGCTAATTGGATATGGCCAACAAGCCACAAAAGGATCGCACTCTCTCTGGACCAGTCCACTTCCAAATCAGCTGCCATAACCGGCTAGAATCACTCTCCCCTTCATCATCAAGTAATTCATAGGCAGTAGGCATTGTAAAAATACCAGTATGCAATAAAGTCCATGTATCCTTATCGTTATCATTCTCAGAGCACTCGACATTATAGAAGACGGTAACAGCTGGCCGATCTTGGCAAAATTCCACTCACCTGGATCAATAACATAATCACATACCAGTTGAGAAGCTACTTCGAGAGGAATATTATATAGCGCATGCGTTCGTAAAGGCCCAAAATCCTCTAACCATGGATCATCCCAGAAAGCCACACGAGCTTTATTACCAAACACCCAACGACACCCTCTGATTAAAGTAGGCCAAATTCTAGACAATGCACGCCAAGTAGAAGAGCAATTCTGCGAAACAACTGACACTTGTAACTAAGAACCCGTCCATCCATATTTAACTTGTAAAACTCTTCTCCACAAGCTATTATCCTCAGTAAGAAACCTCTACCCTAACTTGAGCAACAAGGCTTTATTTTTTAGGTAAGCCACCATCCCCCTTGCTTTATAAAGAGTGTGCCAACCGACTGCATGTATACGTCGATGATTGTCAGTAGATCCCTAAAGAAAATTTCAAATAAGACGATCTACATCTTGCGTAATATTTCATGGAAGCTCACGTGTCTGCATGGAGTAAATCGAAATAGCCGACAAAACTGAGCATGCCAAGGTAGTACATCCTGCAAACGAAAGGGATTGAGCCTTCCACCCTATAACTTATTTCGAATCTTTTCAAAAATTCCTATATAATATTGCCTCGATGCCTGGCCCTGAATAATTGGTGTCCCCAAATATTTACCAACTACAGAGGTTCTCCTAAATTCCAAATACTCATTGATACTACCTTGCAACGAAGTGGAGGCATTAGCCAAGAAAAAACAGTAGATTTTTGGCCACTCATCTTTTGCCCAAAACTGACGCAGATTCGATCTAAGCAGGTTTTAACAATCATCGCTTGTTGCACCGATGCTTCCACAAACAGCAAAATATCATCAGCAAAAAACATATGAGATAATCACAGTCCTTGTCTACTAAGCCGAATAGGTTTCCACTCCTTCCCATTTATAGCATCTAGGATAATGTGAGCTAACCATTCCATGCACAAGACAAACAAATACAGGGACAAAGAAGCCCCCTGCCGCACACCACAAGAAGGGGAGAAACTATGTGTAGGAGTCCTATTCAGTAGAACCCGCATAGAAGCTATGCGTGTGCATTGTTTGATGCAAGAAATAAACTCCTGATCAAAACCTGCAAGTTGAAGTGTCTCTTCAATGAAGTCCAAGCTAAGTCAGTTATAAGCCTTCGTTTTGACAAAAGAATCACTTTTAACCCTAAATTTTGCACTAATTGATGAATATGACTTAAACATTCAGAAATTAACAATTCTAACATAACATTTTTAAAATGTTAAATTATAATTCAACCTTAACAAAAAATTCAAATTGTTTTGTTGTGTTAGGTCAATTGACCTAATATTTAACAACTATTATTTTATTCAAATAAGTGGGTCTACTTCATCACGTCATAATAAGTGAGACCTACTTTTTAATTAAATTAACAAATATTTTATATTAAAGTGTAGGACCTATCATTGTATTAAACTTTAATTAGATCCTTAAGATTAACCCACGATTTTCGTTAAGCAAAGGGATTAGATGACTGATAAACAAAACATATCATTTTGTTTATCCATCATTTTGTTTACAGTCTTCGTCTAACCCTCCTCATTTTGCTGACTCTTCTCATTTCATTCTTCGTGTGGAATCCATCACAACCTGTTTCAAAGAGAATCCACCGCAAGTATCGATGTTCATAGGTGAGTGTCTATGTTATTTAGTTTAGCATTAGATGGGTATGACGTGTTTTGTTTGTTGGGTAGGTTTTGTTGTGTTCAAGGTGTTGATCTTCCTTTTGGTGGGTTATGCTGGGAGTTTGGCAGAAATAATTGGTTGTTTAGCATCTTTTCGCTTTCGTACAAGCATCCCCTTTGTGTTAATCTTTTATTACCATTTGCATTGCATGTTACAGAATTAACAAGCACAAACCATTTGGTTTGGTAATATTTCACGCAGTGTGTCACCATCTTTTTGGGTATTGATAAAGTTAAAAAAAAAAAGAACTTCTAAGTTCTTTTGGACCCTAATATTTAGTAGCTTTTATCTAACCTTGTTTATCTGCTTGATATTTTCCTTAGAGAGGACCTTGAAATTATCTTTTTCCAGAGGTTTCCATATTGACGCCTTTATGAATAGATAGATACCTTTCCTCTATGAGCCTTCACTGTTGCTCCAAGGGACTTGATTAAATTGTCTATTCTTTTTGTTTGATTATTCTCTGTTAGTTTCTTGCTTGTTGATGTGGTTTAGAAATCAGTTCGAGTAACTATTTGTTCTTTAATAGTTACTATTGTTTTCTTGGTTATGAAGCAAACACTTTATATGTTCAAACATTTCTATTTACCTTACATCAAGCATTTCGAAATTCAAAGTGGATGCCAATATGAGACATTTAACTAAGTACTAGCTAAAATAGCTACAATGTTATCAAATTCCTTTTGCTTTTCCCTTGCTTTTATCAAAATCACATGTCCTTATTTTTGGGGATATGTTAGACAATTTGGATAGCATAATGAAAAATTAGAGTTCAAAATTCTGATATGCAGGAATAAAAGACATGCTTATTTGTCCAAGCATGTAGATTGTCTTTTTCTTCCTCAATCAAGTGTCCATAATGTTCATTATTGACCTTACAAATGCTCTTTTTTAATGCTTTCCAGCTGATCTATATGGATGGACTTGGATTGTTGTTGAGAAATAAAAGAGTATAGTCTTAGTGATTCACACACTGCTTGTGGTTCAAAAAGCTATAAATTTTATGCTTCTTTGTGTGTTGCAATCATCTTGAGAGTTCCTCCCTTATCTTGTCTTCTTCCTCATGATTCGTTGAAACATTCCAGAGAAACTGAGTTAGAGTAGAACTCACTGTATCTATCCCTGCAAGGAAAATATTGAAAATGGTATCTCTAAGAAACTTGTCCTTGGGTTTTAATCCTATAAATTCAATGTCTTGAGATATTATTTGAACATATCAACCACATCTTCATCTTCCTAATTTATTTTGTTTTCCTGGAGATAAACTTAGAAACTACGTGATATAAATATATAGAAGCTTTGATCATCTTTACCTCTTTTCCAATCTCTGCAACTTCCAAAATAATTCAGGCTAATGTGTAGATAAAAGATCACCTCCATTGCACTATCCATGATTTCGAGAATTTAACTTCTAGGAAATCTGTTGATAGACATTTAGGGTCATAGATTACATTTTAAGCCAATTATATATTATCTTATTATCGTCTTTTAAATATATAGATGGAATAATTATCATCGACAAATATAACAATGAGTTCAAAGTCCAGCAATGTCGTTTGTTATTATTAGCCCCCATTGAGGACTTCATTAAGGTTTTATGGATGCCCTAATTATCCCGTGAGAATTATTGTTATTATATTAATGAAGTTGAATGTTAAACTTTGTTTAAGGTATTTTTTATTGAAATTGAATTGAATATTTTAGGTTGGGAGATGTAAGTTTTTCAAATGGTATAATGAAGAATTAAGAGAACCATTGAAGTGATTCAAAATTTAAGGAGTGAATTATTAATGTCAAAAGAAGAGGTTAAAAGAAGCACAACAAAGGAGTTTGAAGAATCAATGCCTCTTTTGAAGGAGGACATACATTTATTGAAAAAATAGAAAAAAACAAATTAAGTGTACGTTAATGAACATTGTAATTGTAATAGGATTAGTTATGGTTTTATTAATTTTTATTTGTAAATACGTTATGAGGATATTGTATTAAATTTGAACAATGTAATAGTTGATATTAATTTCATATATCTTATGAAAATTTTGATTTTGAATATATAACTAATATACAATGGTTATATTGTATAATAAATCATAATGAATATGTTGTATATGAATAAAAAAATTTATATATGAATTTCATAACGTAATTGAAAAAACAATTCTACTATAGATAACTAACTCATAATTCATATAATGAATATGTTGTATATGAATTTATATACAATGAATAATTTACTAATTGCATATATAACCAATATACAATGAATAATTTACTCGTTGCATATGTTGTCAAATATGCAAAAAAAGGAAATGTAAGAGAGAAATTGACATATAGAGAGAGAGAGATTGTGTAGCAAATCATATTAATTAACAAAAATATTTACATTGTATTTAAACAACACAAACATTCATATGAATACAACACAAATATATATACATTGTATGTATACAACTAATCGATGTTTGCTTAATTTGTACTGACTGCATAAGATCAAGTTGTGATGATGAAGTCAGTAAGGTTCTCCTTTTACTTGCTTCAGCTTGTAAATGTTGTGAAGTAATACTGGTAAGTCCTCTGAATCATAAACCCCTTAGCTGAAATGATAATTGAAACATGTGTGGGTCAACATCTCCAAATTGGTTTATATTGGCATCTACAAGTGTACCAACCTACAAAATAGAAGAAAAATATTACAAACACACTTTGTAATTATTACAAGTTAGACAAATTGATAAAAAAAGCTTACAATATTGCTTTGTTGAGCCAGTACAACATTATCATTAACCATATTCTCATTGTTTAAGTGGCTCATCTTACTGTTTTCTTCTTGCAATTTTCGATCTTCTGAGCATAATCTTTTAGGTGGAGGATGTATCAACTCAGCATCATTTGAAGGCTAGAAAATTTCACCTCTTATTGGTTGTGACACATGTTCATGCAAACTCAAGAAGCGACCCTTCCGATAGCACGAATCAACGAATGTCTCAGCCCTTTATGTCAAGTGATAAATTGCACTAATTGCATAATTACATGGACATCTATATAGGTCCCATGCCCGATAACTAGATGTATGTTGTCTACCGATCCTGACAATATAATTCTCATCACCCTTTGAAACTCCATAACCACCATCTCCATTCCATACAATTCACCATTGCATAACTTCTTTCTTGTTCTTCTCCAACTTCTTCATTATGTTTGGTACTATATCATGCTTCCACCCAAGAACAAAATGTTTCCTCTCAACATGTCTCTTCATAATCATTATTCTAATAGTCTCCAGCATGTTAATCAATGCCTTTTCCTTAACTATTAAAATCCACTTATTAAAGGTTTCGTTCATGTTGTTATCAATAATGGGACATTTACTTTTAAAGGAATGGTAACATCTGACCACCTCTCTTTTGGATACTTAAGCAACGTTGCAGCTCATCCAGGGCTTATTCTGTCAAGCCTTTTTAGTTGTTCATTGAAATCTTAAACATACGTTGACCGATCATAATTCGAAAACAACTTTCTTAGGTCTTTTCCCTTCTTATTTGCAGACCAATTGTGATATATATGTCTTACACACATACAATGATCTGCATTGGGTACAACAAATACAAAAGATATCAGATCATATTTCCTATAATTACCTTCAATCCCAAATATGTTTACATACCTTCTGCATATCAAATATAACTGTAATTCCTTAACCATCTTCTAATTTGAAATCAGATAATAACAAATTCATGAACCAAGTCCATGAATCTGTGTTTTCTACCTCGACAATTGCCCAGGCCAATGGAAACATTCCTCCATCACCATCTCAACCTACTGCCCTTGAAATTCTGTCTTTAGGAAGTATCCATCAATCCTAAAAATTGGTCTCAATTGCTTCCATCCTCGTTTCATGGCGTAAAAACAAATATACAATCATTTGAACCGCAAAAAAATACAAAAAATATAAAGAGGTATTAATATACTACATAACAGGACATAATGAAGTACAAGATAAAATTAATAATATAACATACTTATATCAATGAGCTCTCTTGATTTTTTGATAATTATGACTCAATTGTTGACCTAGGATTGCTTACCTTCAACTCGTGCATATATCCTTGCAACTTTGCATATTCAACAATAGAATATGTTGCTCTCTCTTTCCTCAATCTTTTCTTCACTCTTCTACATATGCTTGAATTTGCAAAAATTTTTAGCTTCTCTCTACATTCTTCCATCATGTTCTTCGTTGTTATAATGGGCTTCTCCAATATTTTATCCTTGAAGTGTCTCACCAAAAATTTTGCAGAAACCAATTTAGGTCTGTTGGTAGTGAAGCAAGTGTGATTAGAATTATATGTTTTCATCCTCCAACATCGCTCATTCTTCACATGTGCAAAATACAAAACCCATGGGCATCCACCCACACAAACATACCTAATCCAAGTACTCTCACACTTTTTCAAACTAACATTGTATCCTATACGTACTGCATAATCAACAATAGTATCTTTAAAATCTTTTGTATTCCCATTCTCCATTCCCAACCTCCACTCATATCCAACCTTTACAAGATTATCCCTAAAAGTTGAGGTGGATCTACGTAAAGCTTCACCTACCTCCTCTCTACTAGGATATTCGTTAATGCTAATAGGGCTACCATAATTTGATGAATCAATTGCAATTGGACGATGGTCATATGGAGTGTTAAAATAAAAGTCTGATTTAAATTATGCACTTTCCTCCACATTCACATCCGCTTTGCACCTTCTCCCTCTGAATTCTCATCCATTTGTGCACCTTCTCCCTCTACATTCTCATCCCCTTTTACATCTTGCCCCTTCATGTTCTCATCATGATCATCAATAGCATGGATAGGTATGTCTTATGATGAGTTACATATATATCAACAATCCTATGTACTTGCATTAGCTTTGCCAGCCTAATACAAATTTCATTTAAGTCGATAAATTTCAATAAGCCTTTAAAGTTTACACCAGGTCCTCTATAATATGCCTTGTCATTTTTATCATACCCTAACTCCATTCTCATCTCATTTATTTATCTATAACTAACAAAGTCAACATCAACTTTATCAAATGTAGTGATATCCCCACCAACATATGTCAATTCAAGCTCCAATATAAAATTTTCACATGAAAAAGTCATATACTATTATATTGAGCTATTAAAACCTACAAACATATGCATACACATAAGTTTAAATGAAAAAAAGTAATGCAATTATCAAAAAACATGTTCATTATCATAAAATGTTCAAAACTCCATTGATACACTATAGTTAATCCTTATACATTTCAATAGTACTATATTTGCTTTAATTGTTAAAGGTAACCATAAAACATGTAACTTATTTGATTAGTAGTTGCAAGATTTTTTCAAGGATTGTCATAAAAATAATTCTATTCGGAACTACTCCATGAAGATTGATTTCTATAAAACATGTAACTTATTTGATTGGCAATTCATGTAACTTATTAAACTAATGAATTCGAGCTTAAGATAAAAATTGGTGAAGATATATGGTTATAGTTTGTTATCAGCTATAAAAGTTATTTATAGTTATCAACAATTAATCACTGTATATGGACTCTCCAATAAAAGCTATTTATTAGTATCAACATAATCAAAAGGAAGATAATTTGATAAAATAATTAATGAGATTCATAATTGAGAAACCTCCTTTAAAATACTTGTAAATCCCTATCAGTACATATAGACTCTCCTAGCTTGTTATTATTTGAATTATTGGAAAAGAAAATTGGAAATTAGAGTAATAGAAACATGTAATTACTAGAAAACTATAATTTATTTCTTCAATATTAAATAGTTTACACATTTATCTGTTTCCTTATTATGAATTTAATAAGATCAATTGAAAGAATTTGTATGCATAAGGACAAAGTTGATCTAACTAAGGCCAAGATAATTCTTTTTAATGTATCAAATGATGTTGTTTGTATGATCCATAATCAAGTAACAAAATTACACAATAATTTATTATTCAATTGATAATACTTAACAATAGTTTGGGAGAACTCTATTATCCTTTGTAATTCATTTTATAATTTGAACTAATGTTTAAGCATTATGAATTAGGCAATTAAAATTAAGTTTAATAGAGAATGCAATTGATACAATCTGCATCCAGAATTTCTACAGCAGGTAAAACTATACATAACTCTAGTTGACTACAATCTTCCTTCAATTCCCTTTGATTCCTCACCTCATTAAAGACTAAGAAACTTATAGACATTTTTCTTGGCTGTTAGATATGTTGCACCTGGTCAGGCTAGCTAAATAGAGAAGTATGTTAATAATGGAGCAGAAATTATGGAGGCTCTAACAGAGATTGTAAAGAAAATTTCATTGTTCATAACAAGGAAAGGTGGAAGAGGCATGTCTCTATTAACCGTAATTCCTTGGCTGACTGGGAAGAGTGTCCAGAGCTAGGCATAATTAGTGATCTACTAACTTCTTCAGAGCTTGGCATTAATGGTTCAATTTTGGTTATTCAACATAATAGACATTCCAGGAATCATTCATGTCAACAATCAAAGGAATTTGTCTTGGATCAAATATCTTCTTATAATCAGATGTTAGGATGTTAACATTTCCACAAGTTTACATTGTATGTTAAATATATAAGGCGATCAAAATGTTTTTTAAAGTTTTCTGATATGCCTCCTTGCTTATACTTTTAGTTTCCTGCTTAGTATCAGGTGTAGCATATATGTTTATTGCTCTTTCTCCTTAAGTTATAGATTATTAGTTACAATAGCTACTTAATTAATTTGTTTTGGATCCTTGTCAAGGGGAAGGAGCATATGCCGACCACAAAACATCCAAAACACAACAACAAACATTGCAGGATAACAATAGTTACTAGACAACATCTAAATCAACATTCGGGACCACACTTAACAATAAACTAACAGCAACAAGAATCATTATCTAACACACATCAACAATGACCGTATGTGCAGCATACAAGAAGGATGCATCTCAAATACACATAAATACTTAACAGACAATAATAATCAAATGTAACATATCTCAGTTAACTCAACACACTTCGTGCTGATCACTACATTACACAAATGGTGCTTTCGTTGATTAACTTCACTGCTGGTGACCAATAATACCGACATGAATGGCGAATGATGGCTGATTATTAGAAGCTTGCTGAAGAAACGATGACACAGTTCCAAAACACTGTCGTATTCATATGTTTCATTAATTATTAAATTTGTTTTAACTTAATGATAATTGTTTTATTTAACTAACGACATGATTAAAATTTTTTAGGGTTAAGAAAATAATCAGTCGTCTAATCCTTAAGGTTAATGTTTGCTATCGTTAATATAAATGGTGGGTCCCTTAATTTTAATATAAAATCATTTTTAAATTTAATTTAAAAAGTGGGTCCCACTTACCACATCGATAACGTGACGAAAGGGCTCACTTATTTGAATAAAATAATAATTATTAAGCTCTCACCTAGCATTTAACTGAACAGTTTGAATTTTTTGTTATGGTTGGGTTATAATTTAATATGTTTAAAATGTTACGGTTAGAATTATTAACGTCAGAATGTGTTGGTCATTCTTGTCCATTGGTGCAAAACTTAGGATCAAAAGTGAACCCTTTTACCTTTCTTTTTATCTTTTTTTAGAGTTAAATGCAAAGAATAACCTCCACGTTTTCTTTTTTTACCATGGCTTGCCCTTATTTTGTTAATTTTGGATAGGAAAAAAGGTTGAAAAAGCGACAAAAATTAGCAAAAAGTTTTGAGAAATTTGGTTAAGTTTTTATTTATATAAAAAATTGATCTTGTTTTTTATGACCAAATTGAAAAGGCTAACTTCATTTTACTGTTTTGTACATACTGTGTTTTAAATTTAATGCTTTTCTATTAATTAGGGGTAAGGTTGTGTACTATTAGATCTCTCAGCAGAATTTTTACTGAGTGGTGTAGTTATTGTTGTATGTTTTAAATTGAATGTATAAACTATATAAATAATTTAACAAATTTAGTTTTTAAACTATAATATCTGGACAATATTGTAAGAGTTATCTTTGATATCTTCATATTCAGTAGAAACATCTTGTAGCTCGAAGATGTTGCAGTTTTTAGTATACTCACAAAAAACTTATTTGTAAGAAATCCCTTTTGGCAAGATCAGTAACTTCTCTGCTTGGTAATAAATATTTATCCCAATAAGTATGTCAGGACTTAGAGGCAATGGGTCAGCCCATAAGCCCAAATTAAGGTATTTTCAATGGGTCGACCCATAGGCCTGGATAGCTAAAACCCTACCCTGACTCTATTAAACAAAATTATTATTTTACACTTTTAATTTTTAAAATTTTTTTAAAAAAAATGGTGAGACTGGCCCATGGACCTACTCATTGCAATCCCTAAACAAGATCAGGAAGATTACTTTTCAATATTTTTGTCCAGTCGATACAATTTAGGAAGAACTTTATCTTAATCATTTGACAAGTCTACCTTGAAGAATACACAGCCGTAGTTATCTCATATTCTACTCATTTGAAATATAATGTGTTTTTTTATACATAGCATAATGTAAATTCAATTATAATTGTATTTTTATATATCAGTTAGTAATTTACCTAAAAAAGAACAAACTTATATGTTTAAATTGAGTTTTTAAAATAAAGATATGTAGTCTTTTTTATCTTTTTTTTCCATGTTTTATATTGTCTTTTTTTCTTGTTTACGAGGATACTGTTAATTCGAGAGAAAACTCGAAAAAGAAGGATTTGGGAGAAAGCCAGATCAATGTGATCTGAGCTCAAGTAGGATATATATAGGAGTTTCTGTTACTCTGTTCTTACACGAAAGTCAGTTAGTATAAGTACAGAATAACTTCAGCTATTTACAAATCAGGACCAAACTTTTACATATTTACACACATCTTCACAGATGTTTAAGTAGTAGCAACAACAATAACAACATCTAGTAAGAATATGCAAAAATGTGATGTCTGGAGAGGTTCAATATTAGCAGTATTACCTTTATCAAGTAGAGATGATATTTCTAATAGATTCACATATAATACAAAATAGTAATAATATAAAATATAAATAAATAAGTCTAAATAAAATAATAAAAAAGTAAATTAATACGTAATACAATACATATAGGACATAATAAATATTAAATACACAAATCAAGAAAAAGACTTGTGAAAAATCAAATTAATCATTACAATTCAATAATTAAACTAAGTAAGATGCTGCCTAAGCTAAATAATTAGGAAGGAAAAATACTATGTAGGTACTAATAATAATAATAATAATAATAATAATAATAATAATAATAATAATAATAATAACTTGACGAATAATATTTAAAAGA
>JANZXR010000003.1:7863589-7894289 GCA_027575705.1 Erythroxylum echinodendron
ATGACGAAAAGATCATTGTCAATGTTTTAAACTCTTTCAGACGATTCCAAGAAATGGCTTATCATTATGAACAATTTATCTTGTATGTTCATTGAAAGAAAAGGGCAACATTTGGAATGCACTGCACTTATGGCTTGGCTTGCCCTGGCTTTTGCAATTTCTCCGAGTCCATCGTCACACGTCTCTTCAAAACTAAAATTTCAGTATTGTAAAGCATGTGAAGCATCAAAGTTAGATTTTATTTTAGAAAAGAAGGATTCACTTAATGTGAGCGTGGGAAAATAAAAAAGAAAATCTAAATCTTAGTCTCACCACCCTACAAAACCATGCATTTCCTGCCACATTTATGAGTTTTTAACACTAAAGCCTACTATTATATTAATTTGTATCTTGTAAATGTGGTTAGTTGATTATGGTATATGATAATAACAACACGAGCAAATAGATGATGCCAATTTCGCATTTGAGGTTTTTGGTTTACCTATCAAAAGGAATTGGTTCAAGATTACGTATTCAAAACTTGCCTAACAAAGTGTCTATTGCATGAAAAGTTTGTTAATCAATAAAGTGACCTAGTTTGAAAATATATTTAAGCATTTAATTATGCATTTATAATCGTTTATGCATACATGATATGATATTTGTTGCATATGTGCACAATATATAATATCTCGTACACTATAACAAAATAATATATTTGAAAAGCGAAATCGCACTCTTATGGACATAGATAAGAGTATGTTACAACCCTATACCTTTATCCTTATGGATGTGTACATTATTTGCTTAACAAGGTTCTTAATAAGATAGTTCCTAAGACTCCTTATGAACTATGGACAGGAAAAAAACATAGTTTGAGATATCTTTACATTGAGGATTGCAAAGCAGAAGTAAGGGCATATAATCCACTTGAAAATAAGCTTAATAGGGATGACAATGGTCCGAGCCTAGGTCCGACTCGAGCCAGACCTAGTATTTATTTTTTTAACAAAAAAGCAGAACGACATTGTTTTTTGTTACATATTAGGCCTCGAGTTGGGTCGGACTCAGGCAACCCTAGTTCGAGTTGAAAGTCCTATCAACCGGTCAGGCACCGGTCAATTTTCCATCCCTAAAGCTTAACGTTGAGACCATTACTGATAACTTCGACCATTACTAATAACTTCATCAGCTATCTCAAAAAGTCAAAAGAGTACATATTTTACTGTCTTAACCACAATGAAAGAATTTTGGTAATGCTCATTTTACTGAGAATAGCCAATTTAGTGGGAGTTGGGAACTACAACAGCTGGCTAGCCAATTTCTACTCATGTTATTGATCCTTTTGTTGTACTACAGTCATACAACATATTGGAACAATAAGTTAGTATTTAAAACCCACAATAAGAACATGTAGATAATGAATCAGCTAATGATATACAGGTCATAAATGAGCAAGCAGTAGACAAAACACTAGAAATAACATCGTACAAATTTGTAAGGGAGAAAAGACTAACTATTTCAGATGATTATGCAGCTTACCTACTTTGAACATAAATGCAACATACACATTGGTGATGATCTAGTCTCATTCAAACAAGCTATAGAATCTAGAATTTTTGAAAAATGGTTCAATGTTGCAAAAGATGAGTTTAAATCAGTGGATGATAATAAAGTCTACTAGTTAGTCAAGTTACGTAAAGGTTCAAAGTGAGTCAGTTGTCAATGAGTCCTCAAGACTAAATGAGACTTGAAAGGCAACATCAAAAGGTACAAGGACAAAATTGTCGCTAAATGTTCCACTCAAAAGGACGGCACTGCCTATAAAGAGACCTTTCCATTTTAAAATATTGGTGATTTAAAGATTGTTATGGTGTTAATGGCTAATTATGATTTAGATCCCACCATTATGAATGGAAGTAAAGATCACCATTCTGAATGATGACTTAGAAGAAGAAGTTTATATGAATCAATTAGAAGAGTTCTCGATCTTATTAAAAACAAGAAAAACTAAGCATGTAAGTTAAACAAGTTGACATATAGACTGAAATATACTTCCCGACAATGGTATCTTAAGTTTAATAATACCATAATGCAAGGTCGGTCCTGAATAAGGATAGGAAGGGCCTTAGCCTAAGGCTCACGCTTAGTAGGAGCCTACTAATTACAAGTTATTTTATAACATAAGAGTTTTTCACTCAAACAAAATATGTTTAAAACGAGTTGTTATTTTTTAAAATTTAAAAGAATTTATTTAGGGAACAAATATCAATCTCATTTTGGAAAAAAAAAAGCTTGGTCTGTTTTCGTACATACGAAAAACTTCTTCTGGGGAGGTAAAACAGTGGTAGAAGTAAGCATTTCGAAATGAAATTGCTCCTGTTAAATACTAAGATTCACATTTTTCTAATGTAATTAAAATTTAATAAGAGAAGGCCTGAAATTTAAGAATTTCGCCTTGGCCTTGCCTCCATCAATATAATTCCTATTTAGATACGAAACCCATGTCATTTATTCTCTCAAGTCTCATTTTATTTTATTTTATTACTTTAAATTATAGAATTTTTAAATAGTTCTTTTGATCTAAAGACTAGGTAAAAATTTTACATTTGACTATGAGTATAATAGCTTTTAAATATAGGTTGAATTTTCTATTTTCAAATAGAAACTCATTAAATTTTGGGTATAATTTACTTATCTTTTATTTCTTATTTCAATTGCAGTTTATTCGGATAAATTAAAAATTTTCAATTTGATTATATATGATTTTTTCAATTGCAATTTTAGGTATAATTTTGATTCAAATTGAATTTTATTCAGGTATTTTTCTGTCTTTTATTTTGAACATATCATACTTGATAATTTTATCCCTTATTTCATTCTTTAATAACAGTTTATCTCTCTTTTATTTATTAAGTCATAATTAACATTTTCTAATTTAGCAGTTTGACTAATTTGGTTTATATAAATTTGACTTTGTAAATTATTGATGAAATCTAATTTTAACATTTCTATAATGTAATTATTGTTATTGATCTTTATTCTCTTTGGTGAAAAGTGGATGATGGTTAGTTTCCGATATTTTAGAATTACTTAAAAGTTCGAAAGCAAATTTTGAGTATGATAAACTTTTATCATAAAAGTTTGCTCTTTGTTTTTTTTTTCATTTTTAATATGTTGACAATTTTTTCTTTATCGTAGGTATATAATACCATTGATATATCTTTATGATAAGAGGTCAAGTTATTGTTGTTCTATTGCATCTACCTACTTCTTCCAGCTCCACACATGTTTTTTTGTTCTTTTTCTAGTTCAATTATGTTATAATTATTCTATATAATGTTGCCTAAAAAGTATTTATTTTGAAGTGAAAAAAGAAAACGAGTAGAATAGTTAATATTTTGAAAAAGAGTTATCGGTAAATTTTTTAAAGAAACGACTAGCTACTTCTTCTAGTTCTACACATATGTTTGTGTTCTTTTTCTAGTTCAATTATGTTATAATTATTTTATATAATGTTACCTAAAAAATATTTATCTTGAAGTGAAAAAAGGAAACGAGTAGAATAGTTAATATCTTAAAAAAAGAGTTATCGATAAATTTGTTAAAGAAACGACTACCTATTTCTTCCAGTTTTACACATATGTTTTTGTTCTTTTTCTAGTTCAATTGTGTTGTAATTATTTTATATAATTTTGCCTTAAAAGTATTTATCTTGAAGTGAAAAAGGGAAATGAGTAGAACAGTTAATATCTTAAAAAGAGTTATCGATAAATTTGTTAAACGAGCGACACTTTTAATGAAAATTACGAGAAATTATGTGAAGATAGTTTTGAATAACCTAATGAAAATTTAAGTAATGAGATTCATAGTCATGAAAATGTTAGCAATTTGAGTAAGTATAGACACATATCAAATTCGTCCAATTTAAAAAAAAAATTAAGGATAGATGAGCAATGAACCTCTTTATTAATTTATGATCTTAGAAATTGAGATAATCTTGACAATAAAATAAGGAGCATTGAAATTAAAAAAGGATTATAAAATAATTGAATCTTGTATTTTCTTTAGACTATACATATTTGCATATTATAGATTCGTTAGAGCCCTTCTTTTTACTTTATCCCGGGCCTATACAAAGTTAGAAACAACCTTGCCATAATGTCCTATGGTTTTATAAAAAATATCATTGCTTAGTGTATCTACTTAAAGATCAATAAGAGAAAGTTCATTATTTTAATTTTGACGATATTCTTCATGCTACTAATGATGTTGGCTTATTACATGTAAAGAAGTTTTTCTCTAATAACTTCAAATTGAAAGATATAAGTAAGGCAACTTGTGTGATAAGAATATAAATATTCCATAATAGATCACAAGGATTTTTGGATTATCTCAAGAAGGCTATACCAATAAAGTGTTAGAGAGATTCCAAATGGAAAAACGCTCTGTACAAATAGTTCCAATTTAAAAAAGGAAAAAGTTTAGTGAAATGTAATGTCTTAAGAACAATTTGGAATGAAAGTTAATGGAATTTATTCCTTGTGCATCAATAGTTGGGAGCTTAATGTGTACTCAAACATGCGCTTAATTATATATCAATTCTAAGTCAAAAATTCAATTAACCCTAATGTGCAAGGCTACCTGCTTTGCAAGAGTATAGGGGAGGGATATCAATTATATGCAGCTTTTCCTTTGCATTTTTACAAAGAGACTATTTATGTGATTCGAATCTTGGACCTTCTGGTCACAAATGAGTAACTTTAACAATAATATTGGAATGCTAAGCTTATATCAAAGTAATCCTGAAATGGATAATTGGAGAGCTATAAAGAAAGTCCTTGTGCATTTATAAGGTACCAAGGATTACATGATCACGCAAAAAAGGTCATATCACTTCGAAGTAGCTGGATACTTAGATTCAGACTATACTGGATGTGTGAACTCGAGAAAATCCTCATTCAGTTACATGTTCGTATTAGCTAGAAGAGTAGTTTTGTAGAAAAGTAGAAAGTAATTCGTTGTTGCTACTTCTACTATGGAGATTGAATTTATTGCATGCTTTGAGAATATTGTTCTTACATTGTGGTTGTGAAATTTTTGTCCTAAAGCTTGGTATTGTTGACAGTATAACTAGGCTACTAAGAATTTAATGTGATAATTCACAAGTGTTTTCTTATCTAAAAATAAAAAGTGCTCAAAGGGTGCAAAACATATGAATTTTAATTGATAGACATTATCTATGAGTCCTTGTTAGCATGATATTGTGATGTGTATATAAACATATGGTTGACTTGCTCATATTGTTGTGACATTTGTGAATTCAATTAAAGCTATGTTTTTATTGGCTTACTTGTATCCCCATTATAATGTATACATATTTTGGTATATTGTGATAAGAGATTGTGTCTTTTAAAAAGACAAATAAAGTTGATGATTATAATATTCCTAAATTAAAATTATTATGAGTTGGTTTGATTATGTGATATATGAAAAGAAATATGTTATTTAATGACTTGTAACTACCATAATCTCCTCATTTCAATTAAGCTAAACATAATGACTTGATATATTCAATATATGTATTGTTGTTGAATTACCAAATCGTAACATTAGCTAAACAGGGAGATAATTAGATTATTTCCAGTAATGGCCAATATAATTTGTTGAACCGATTATAATGAAAGAGAGTTCAATGTAATAGTTGTTGGGATTAAGAAAATTAGAGTTAAAAGGAATTTTAATTCTCTCCCCTCTCCCTTTAAACTAGTGGTTACAAAAGAAAAATAAAAAAAGCCAGAAATAATTGAACCTATTATTCTTCACCGTTAAAAAATATAAAACGTGAAAAGAAGATAGGAATTACTATTAACATTAATATTTATATAGAAATAGAACATATACATATATACAAACAATAAAATTCTAATAATGAATTAGACTGATATATGGCCCAGTCTAATAAGGCGGTAGTCCAGCAAGTGATGTGAATTCAATGCAAACTAGTTATATTAAAGATGTTGATTTTTACTGATATGCCAAAAGCTGTTGTCATGCATTTATCTTTCCGGTACCAATAACCATCTTAGAATAAGTTAAGAGGGCTGGAGGAATAATCATCTCTTTGTTTGACAACCTTTGTTACCTTTTTTCAACTTTGATATAAATCCAATAGTGATAGGTCAGATTTTTGGTATTCGTTCCAAAGGTGATAAAGATAAGGATTTCTCCTTCTTGCAAGTTGCAACTAAGCATATGCATAATTGGTCCTCTGACCTTTAGGATCTAAACCACTGGAGTACAAGAGAATTTATTTTTATATGAGTCATTTTGGATGTATTTTTATCCATCCATCTCATTTATTGGGTGGATAAAAACAGTGAGAGCGAAACAGAACAGAATATGAAACAGAGGATATATTCCGCCCAATCCTGCTGCCCGCGTCAACTTCGACAAGACTAAACGCTAGACTCGGCTCCACCAAGTCTGTGGGCGTCCTCATAATTGAGATAAGAAGTAATAGACCTCGGCTCTCGATCCAAATAGTTGCTTCTTTGAATCGAGGTAAGAAAAAGGCTTGTAATTTATTTAAAATTCTTAAAATAATTATTAATTAAAAGTGAGTTGATATTAAGTTTATTAAATTAAATTAAATTAAATTATTTATAATATTTAATATTTTTTTATATACGTTAAAATAATAATAAAAAAAGAAAGACTTCAACCTCTATGCCACGGAGATACTGAACAACAGATCGAGATGGGTGCAGTCAGTGGTGTGTATTCTGACCACAACTTGTGTCAATGCAAAACCCAAACGTCCATGGTAGCGTGGATGTGCCCACAAGAGTGGCGACCACGGACCTTCCTCCATCCCAACAACAGTGGTGAAATAAGAATCAGTACAAAGTCCCACGTCACCGGATTAGTCTTCCACCACACACGTCGCTCGCCGCTGAAAATTTCCAATCTTTGGCTCTGCAACACTCTTATGTACCGCAGTTCCAGATAGAGCTTCAGGAAATTGACAGTTTGATTAGGTACAACAAAAACTCCTCCGTGGTTCATGATGTGCGCAGCAAAACCTGATATCCCCTGTCAAAATCATCCAAGAAGCAAGAAGGCTTCTCTCTGTCTCTTTGCGTTAGCTTCAACACTTGTTCGGTTATTTAAACCCTATCATGCACACAATATTTGTAAATCATAATTTTAAATAAAACTATTTAGTAAGTTAAATTTGGAACCAAACAAAAATTAGATTAAAATAATTGTTAAGCGACCCAAATTCTTAGAACTTGAGAAATTTAAGTAATTGAGACTTGCAAAAATCATACGAGAAAAGGAGATTTCTGTAGCAGACACCGACGAGTCTTCGATTCTGCTTCATTTAATGTGAAATGATGGTCCTCGGTCTACGACTTTGGTGGGAAATAATTAATATGCGGTCGGTCGTGACCATTGATTTTGCCGAATCTGAAAATTAGAATAGGTCAGGCATCTAGCTTCCGACTTTTCAGCATTAAACTTATTCGAATTGTCACTTTAACAATAACATTACAGTAAACATATAAATTAGCGATGAAAAGGATGGCTTGGAACTTCTAAAATGAAGCCTTATCCATCTATTGACTTAAGGCTGCTCGTAATATCAAATATGTAACAGCCGGCTTGGTCCTGTCTAGGAAGAATAGCTTATAATACTTTCGAATGTTAAATAACTAATAACATTTCATCTAGTGTGCACGGAAATACTATTATTATTTTGCTTTTCTGTCGGATAGTTTAGTTATATGTTTCTAACGCATCATTTCATTTGTCAAATATTAAATTTAAAAAACATTTAATAAAACTTCGTATGATATTATTTATTAGGTTCTTACGTCTTTTTTTCTTTAGAAAAGTTGGTTAGGGAAAAGTCAGAATCCCTTCTACACTTTCGGCCCATCGGGAGTTGAATGGGCGAGTTTTAATTAAAATGTCGATAAATAAATCCCACCTACCAACAATTTTTGTATTTATACTGTTAAGACCATAACTGAATCAGTTAATCGTAAATTTCTAAGAAATCTTAATCAATAATAATAACAACAACAATAATAATAACAACAATAATAAATTTTTTTGAAATATAAAATTTAAAAAAATTTAATAATATATAAAGAAATTGTTAATTATTTTAAATAGACCCGTATATAATGCAAAGTAATAATAATTTTTAATACGATTAACTAAAATTTACTGGAAGATAATTTGCGTTACTATTTTTAACGCAAATCTAGTGTTGCAGTTGAGGGAGATTACTCAAGAAGATCGTAAACGACAAATAGTATGCGACAGGAACGAGAATCAAGATAGAAAGTGACGTTCGGACACACTGATTGTCATGTGTCTGTTATCTCAAATCAGACACACGATTACACGCCAGACACGATTTCACACGATTATCCGCCTACCACGTCTTGTTGATCAATAAACTTAATCAGGCGACCCAGAGCTTGCCTACAGGATAAGAGCATTCCTGTGCTGGAACCACGTAAGTATATCCCATTTATTTATGTAAAAGAAAAATGACGAAAAGACAAAAAGGGCCAGACACAACACATGCCAACTCTTCATATATGGAGTACGGCAAGCAGTAGTCTTCCTCATCGCTTGCCTTTTCCAGTCAGTAGGAAATATCAGACTGACGTGTTCGATCTCCGTTGGATTTTATCTTGAAATTGGTGCTTTTGATTTTCTTTACTTGTGTGTGTGTATATATATATATATATAGCATATGCCCTACTCTCCTTAAGACAAGAAGACCAAAATTGTCTAACTGCATCTCTACCATTTCTAACGGACTTTCGTGCATAGTTCCTATTTTACAGGTAACCTTTCTCTCGCCCTGTCTCCGTAAGATCTATGCAAGAAATATGCTTGTAAGGTCTTAAAATTAGATCTACTTGCATTACCAGTTCGGTGATGGTCAGTTTTGATTCCTTTGTTTTTGTGCACGTTCGTTTATCAGATTCATCTTATCCAGTTATTTTTTTATTTTTTGATTGTGGACTTTTGCCTTTGTGATTGTAAGTTTTGGTCATCGATTGTTTCTGTGTGAGCTTTTGGCCTTTCATTTCTTTGGTTTCCATTGAATTTGCGTTAATGAAAACCGTTTAATTGAAGGAGCTTTACTTAAATTTGTTGCTTTTTATTTTGGGTTCCGTTTAACATATTTCAGTGCATTAAAGGAAAAAGATCTGGATTTTCTTGCCCTGGTTTTGATTTTCTTATAGTATGAGTCGTAAATCTTCTTGCTTTATATGGTAAATATTTGCCGATTTTCTGAGATTCTGATTTCCAGCTTCGGTTTTGTGGGTTTTGGATCTGATTCTTCTCTCTTTTGTTTACAAGGGGCTCCAATTTACCTTTAGTTTAGTTTAGCTTTTCTCTCACGATTTTGGTGATTCTTCAGAATTCGTAATGATTATTTCGAGAACGTTTACTTTTATTTCGGGGAAGAGGGTTGTGATTGTTTGGAATTGTATAGACAACGACATCCATTCTTTTGCTCGTATGTGAATATGCGGTTAGTACGCTCGATAGGTTAATTGTGCTTAAAGTTGTTAGATTTTAATTAGGTGCATTTTTTTATTTTAATCTGTTGATGCTTATTCTGGTGCTAGCTTCTATATTACTTTGTTTATTTACCTTTCAAACGAAGTAACATGCTGTTTAAGTGTTTATACCTTGGAAAATACAACAAACTTGAAAATAGTTGCCCCTGTAATAGTCATTCTTTTGTCCCATACACTCTTGTCAAAGTTTTATGTGCTGATCACTTGAACGGAGTAAAATCTTATCGGAGTCTGGAGGCTTTTACTTTTTGTCCCATTTCCCTTCTGTAAATTTGTTCTTATGGATGCAGTTAGGTGTTAATCGAGATGGAAGTCATCGGAGGCTGACACGTGTTGATTTATACGGGCTTGATTGGTATTAGCTTTTGGTTTCCACAGCTTTTCTGGTACTAATCTGTTGAGTATCGAAGATTTTGCTTTTGTATTAATAGGTGTTCTGAACATACAGGTATTCAGGAAATGTGCGGCGGAAGAGACAACTTTATAGGTGTGGAGTCTGAAAGAACCTTTTTGGAAGATAAGGCTACTGGTATGGAATATGAATCGGACTGGACAACTCACAAAAAATCCTCGGCATTTGCAGCTCAAGTGATTCGAAGTGCAACATCTTTTATGGCTTGGTCTCGTAAAATCCCCATAGCTGATGGTTATCATGAATTTCTTTAGTCAAAGATTTGTAATTTGAAAGTATTGGTACATTCTAGGGAGCTACAGATAATCATATTCAGAACCCATTTAAGTCTCTCTAGTTCTATATGATGCCTAGTGTCGTGGGTGGAAAGAAGAGACTCCTTGAAGCAAACTTGTCTCTCTCCACCTTGGTCACTCAAGACAAGTCAACTGATTCAAAGAGCAATGCTAAATTGATTTCTCATGTTGCTGATGACATCGACGGACCCATTCTACCTGGGCTGCCTGATGATGTGGCAAAATATTGTCTTGCACTTGTTCCTCGTTCGTGCTTCCCGGCTATGGGTGCTGTATGCAAGAAATGGAGATCATTTATTAAAAGCAAAGAATTCATCACAGTCAGAAAATTAGCTGGGTTACTTGAGGAATGGCTATATATCTTAACTATGGATTATGAAGGAAAGGAAAGCCACTGGGAGGTTTTGGACTGTTTTGGAAACAAACATCAGATCCTTCCACCAATGCCTGGTCCTCTGAAGGCAGGGTTTGGGGTTGTTGTTCTGCCCGGGAAGCTTCTTGTTATTGCTGGCTATTCAGTAATTGATGGGACTTGCTCCGCCTCAGCAGATGTCTATGAATACGATTCTTGTCTCAACAGGTTTGTTTCCTGTTCAAACTACGCAATGCGTCTCCATCTTTGACAGCATTCCACACTGGCCATGTAAGAAAGAGAGAGAAAAATCCATTATCTGTCTTTTCTTAACTGATTATAATTTAGCCTTCTTTATTAGGACCTTAATATTGCAGTATCTAACAAATTGTATCAAGTTTACCGGGTCTATAAGCAATTATGTCAATCCTATGGTTGTTTAGAATCATATTTTGTGGAAGGGAAATACTCTTGCCCTTTAGTTTATTTTATTGTCTAGTAGTACTTATCTTGTTAGTTACATGTTGTTCTATAACTGTTGGAAACGTCTTTCTGCATCATAAAGTTCATAATATTCTTCTTGTGATGCTTATGCGGTCATTATCTTCTAGTCTTATTCACATCCTCTCTGGCTTTAGAATTTTAGTTAATCTATCTACTTTTGTGACATGATCTTGGATTGCAGTTGGAGCAAGTTGTCAAACATGAATGTTGCACGCTATGATTTTGCTTGTGCGGAGGTTGATGGCAAGATTTATGCTGTTGGTGGCTACGGAATGGATGGTGATAGTCTCTCCAGTGTGGAAGTTTATGATCCTGATTCTGACAAGTGGACCCTAATAGAGAGTCTTCGCCGTCCAAGGTGGGGATGCTTTGCCTGTGGCTTCGAAGGAAAACTTTATGTCATGGGTGGAAGATCAAGCTTCACCATTGGCAATTCAAAGTTTGTCGATGTTTACAATCCTGTGAGGCACACCTGGTGTGAAATGAAGAATGGTTGTGTCATGGTTACTGCTCATGCCGTTGTGGGAAAGAAGCTCTTCTGTATGGAGTGGAAGAACCAAAGGAAACTGGCTATATTTACTCCGGACGACAACTCATGGAAAGTGGTACCGGTTCCATTGACGGGGGCCTCAAGCGTTGGTTTTCGATTTGGAATACTTGATGGAAAGCTTCTGTTATTCTCACTCGAGCCTAATTATCGAACACTGCTGTATGATCCTGATGCTCCTCAAGGCTCAGAGTGGCAGACTTCCGAGATAAAACCTTCTGGTCCGTGCTTGTGCAGTGTGACCATTAAGGCATGAGCTCGTGCTTAGGATGAGAGTGTTGGGATCTTACTATCTGTACAATTATTTGGTAGCTCTGTCTTATTTGCTGCAAGTTGTTTCAAAAACAGCAATTTACTTGAATTATCTTTTTCTCAGGATATCTGAATTGGACAATAACATGTTGGATTTCGATTTAATCCCATATGTAGGGATGCATTCTATTTATCATGGCCCTTGGGAACGGTAACTACAGTAAACAGCCTGATAAGATCCTTTGGCAAATTTATGGCCGAGTACCAAATCACCTAAAAATCTTGCTGGTACTGCCTAACACGAGTGGTATCGTTGCCGGTCAAGTTGATGGTTTCTTCTGGAGTCTTTAGAAGGAATGATCATAATACTGATACTGATAAATTACTGGAAGGCCTTGAAGGCTTCAGCATGCCTTAACACCAAAAGTTAGCACTAATCGCCTTCTTTTTGTCCTAATTACCTAATTTCTTGTTTAAGACACCTTTTTTTATTATAAATCAGTTATGGGTTGAATTAAGAAATATGATAAATTGTAATATCATAAAATAATAATTTCAAGTATTGCCTATTCCAAAGAAAGAGTTTATAAATAAACATTAATACTTGTTTCTAATTTGATTGTTTTAACCTTAAAATTTTAAAACTGATCAATTTTTAATTCGGTTTATCTTAGTAATACTCGTTAAAAATTAATAGATTTATTAATTAAATGGGCACATTTTATAAATTAATTATATCTTATAAATTATAATAAATTAATTACTTTTTATTTAATTGTCTATTTTTTTAATTAAACTTTAAAATATATCATAAGTCCAACCAACTGATTTGAAATCTCACTATCAAAGTAATATTTTAATTTTTAAATAAATATAGTTGATCTGGACTAATTTTTTATCTGTGGATCATTAAAATGATGGTTGGCTAACAACTTAAAAATACCAACACTGGACCTACGAAGAGAACTTTTTTTTTCGATAAATTTGATTAATTGGGAAAAAATTTATCTTAGGACGATGGTGAAACATAATGTGCTTTGCATTGGACGTAGATTAGTCATATAGTCGTTCAAACAAATTTGCAACATGGAAAATGTTAATTCAGTGACCAATCATGTGCTGCCAGGTGGTCGCCACTTAATAAGCGAAGCGCCTTCATTCGAGGTGTCCCTAACAAGATTATAAATACCGTACCGATATTAATATTGAAATTGGTTCTGATACAATATTATATCAATAAAGGTTTATATCAAGAATCATTTTAGTTAATATTTTAAATTTATAAAATAGTCCTTCATCTTTTTTAAATTACAAAATAATTTATCAATACATTGTGATGTACAATCTATAACTTTATATCAATCATGTCTCAAAAAATTATATTGGTAGAGATTTAAAATCACAATAATCTATTTATTTTTAATGATATTGTTTTTACATATAAATAATAATTACAGTTAATATAAAAAGATCATTTAATATCGTACAAATATAAAATTAAGAAAATATAAAATATTTAAAATATTACATTTTTATTATATAATAAATAATGATTACATAAAAATATCAAATGAAAAGAATAATAAAATTCATGACTCTTTAACAATTATAATTTACAATAAGAGTTCATGACTAGGAAACAACCAACTAAAAGTGAAACCTGAAATAAAAATATTTACAATTATATTTATATTGCATATATAACATTTAATATATACATCAAATTTAAGTGAAATTAAAAGAAAAGGCGAAATAAAACGTAAAACTTCATTCAATCAAATACCTACTCAAATCGTATTGATCCAAATTCTAATTAAGTACAAAATTTTCATCATTAAGAGGAACCTCATCGTCATTTTCAATGACATGTTAATACTTTCTCATATAAGATTATCTTCTAAATTACTCTAATTTATCAAACTAAATTCCTCATAAACTCAATACACCAAAAGATTGACATGATCAAGACAAACTAGATCCGAACTACTTATTCTATCAAGAGTCTCGGTAAATAATAAAATAAAATTATTAAAAATTATAAGAAATTATATACAACATAATAATGATAATAACATACTTTTTATAAAGCTTTAAATTGTATTGAATAAAGACCAAATTATTCGATCTTTTTGTGCTTCAATTTATTCTTTTTCTTGGAATTGATAAATTTAAATGTGTTACAATTCTTTTCAGGCCTTGTTGCACTCACAAGTGAACTTAGAATTTAAATTGTAAACTTTTGTAATTTTAGAACACAACTTTTGAATTGGTCTCACCAAGCAACTGTAAAACAACAAAAGTAGTATTATAAACAAAATAAAGTGAAAATTAATTTTCAATAAGCAACAGAAGTGAAATAATATATATTTGGACTAAGTTTGTCTCTTTGAAAAATAGCAATTGACATCTCAAAATCACTAAGAACATCCTTCTAAATCTCCATTAGTAAGCTTAGGAGATCTTACATCTTCTCATAGGCAACAATTGTTGAAATAGTTAATAACATTCTCTAATTAACTTGAACCTTTTACGAAAAACTTGGTTTGAAATAGACATTTGGATTCAAATGCCACAACTATAAATAATAGAGAATAAAATTGTCATTTCTATCTCTCATTGATGACTGCAAGTTAAGGTCTATACAAAGAAAATATATTTTTCATATTGACCTTGATTACTTCCTTCACCTTCTCACGACATCATAAAAATAATACATTATTATCTTCTCATCATTATTAGTAAGAATCTTACCAAAGGCTCACAAATTCATATGACAAATTGACATTGAGGCCAAAATTCATTATCTTAAGTATAATTATAAAAACTTCCAATCTATTATTAGACCTAACATGCTGAGATGTAATCGACTTATCATTTGTAAACATTTGTCTCAACTCTTTCTTCATTAGAATAAAACACTAAAGTGATGAGAAATTAATTGCAAATCTTGTAATAACAGGATGACACAAATTTCTACTATTTGTTAAATCTTTTCTCATTAAATTTCAGACCCATACATGATTATAGATGAATTTGGTCACCTTTTTTGTTTTTTGTACAACCTCATTAATAATAGGAAAATATTTAGCGTCTCTTATATTTTCTAACATTAGGTCAATGCAATATGCAACACACGGAGTCTAACAAAAAGAATTGTACCTACTTTGCAATCTTCTACCAATTGCTTTATAAGCGGAATTATTACCAGTAAGGAGCTAAACAATATTTTCTGGCTCAACTTCATCAAACATCTGAAATAGAATATTAATATTCCTAACAAGGCCATATGCATCAATAGACTTCAAAAATATTGTCCTTCTTGTAGAGTAAACTAAAAAATTAATTATAGGTTCATGTCTTGTACAATCATCACATATGATTAAATACCTAAAAATAGTTCAAGTCATTCTTCTTTCACCTAAATAACTTGTTATTTTATAAATAGAGCTACTCAAAAGTTTACATTTGTAGTCATCGATTGAATGAGCTTTGCATTATAAATCGTAAGAGACAATAACATCTACCATAAGTTGATAATAACAAGATTGAGCATCATTAAATGCTATACCTGAATCATGTCACCACCTAGTCATTGTCATGTCCACAGTATGAGTTGCTTTTCTAAATTGTAAGGCAATACAAATTGAAGTCTGAGTTTTAGAAGTTGTTCGTAGTACAAAAAAACTAGACACCTATCTTCTTCTTTTCCTAACATCATATGCAACATTCCCTTGTTGTTGGGTGGGAATACTACCACTTTCAACATTTTCACTATCATCCTGACCATCAACAAAAGAACTTCCACTACAAATTTCGTAATTCAATCTTTGTCTTCTATCTTTTTTATGTTGATACTCTTTAAGCAAAGTTTTTATTTATCATTTCACATCGTGACTTATTTTTTTAAAAGACTCCACATAACTTTTGACCCCGACTAAGTACTTCTTTAATTTAGTGACTCCTCTATCTTTTAAATGCTTGTTACAAAGTAAACAAATAACATGGTTCTTCATTATGAGAACCAATCCAGAATGAACCTAAGCTAGATCATTAAATCTTTTTGAAGTGGTTAAATTATTAGGAGTGTTTAAACTTCCTTTCATTTCTCTATAAAAATAAATGAAGACATATATCAAAATTAACTTAATAATTTCATATCAAAATAAACTTGTGTAAGAAAAAGAAGAAATAAATCAATAATAGTTTCTCAACAACTTGTGTTTCTTTTTAGACCCAAATATCAAATGTATGCATTAATTGCTAAACTTGTACTTAACTATAACTCATTTTGTTTGGCCACATAATTTAAAAATAAGATTACAACTATAAACTAATTTTTGTAATTACATAATTTAAAAATAGACTCACAATTATAACCTATTTTATATGATTATATAATTTAATCATAAACTCCCAAGTCACAACTATAACTCATTTTATGATATTACATAATTCAATTATAAACTCACATCGATAATTTTATTTTATGTAATTACATAATTTAACCATAAACGCTTAATAATAAGTTAATGATAACCATAAAATCTTTACTATAACTTATTTTGTATGATTATTGATTACTTGATTAAATAATCCAATCATAAATATAAACTCATAACTATAATTCAATTTGTATAATTGTTAATCATATCATTCAACCACAAATTAACTAATCTATTTTGGCGATTACAAAATTTAATTTATAATATATATCTCAATTTACTCAGATTTCAACGTATGTAAATCTCAAATTATTCTCAAATTAATAATTTTTAGGAGCCCCAAATCGAAATAAATAATTACACCAGAAGAACCTCCTTTTTTGGCTCCTCCCTTCCTAAGTGCGTTTCACACTCTCGACTTTTTCTCTTATTTTTGAACTTTTTACAATGTTCGGCTCTCAAGCTTCGGCTCCGGCGTTCGGCACACCTTCTTCGACGCCGGCGTTTGGCACTCCTTCAGCTTCGATATTCGGTGCTCCGTCGTCGACTACGGCATTCGGTGCTCCTTCATCGACTCCGGCGTTCGGTACTCCCTCTTCGACTCCGGCGTTCGGTACTCCCTCTTCGACTCCGGCGTTCGGTACTCCGTCATCGAATCCGGCTTTTGGAACTCCGTCTACGCCGTCCTTCGCTACTGGTTTTGGTTCTTCTCTGTTCTCTACGCCGTTCTCCTCTCAAACTCAACAACAACAACAGCAACAACCGACTTCACTTTTTCAGCAACCGTCTACAGGTTTCGGATTTCAAACTCCATTTGCTCAGCCGCAAGCTTCGCCATTCGCCAATGTTCAGTTAACCACTCAGATGGCGCCGGTGGCTCCACTTCCGTTCTCTCTTGCTGATCGAGATATTCAGGTTGATTTTGCTTTTCAGAACCCTAACCTAGCAATTGTAACGGAAACTGCTTTCTGATTTGGATTATGTTGTGGCTTGATTATAGGCGATTCTTGATGCTTACAAGGAAGAGCCTGGAAATATTAAGTATGCATTTAAGGTCCGTTTCTCTTTGTTTCACATTTTCTGCTAGTATTTGGCTGCTGAGATAACTGAATAAGAAGAAGAAACGCACAAAAAAGAACAAAATGGTCGTTATCTGGATTTCATTTACTTATTCTTGACCATATAGAAGTACATGTTTCAGTTTTGCACATTACTCACCTGCTCCTGCTGAGTAACTAAGCAGTCTAGTTTTGAAATTTTACACGGTAATGTTGTTGCAGCATCTGTTGTTTAGTGTGACAGATCCACAATATAGAGCGAAGCCTGCTGGCGTCTCAGATGTGAGTTTATCACCCAGTATTTTGATGCTTCTATCACCATATTTCAGTTTTCCATTTTAGGGATGGAATCTTATCTTCTTGAGTGTCATTCGTATTAATCTTTATTTCTAGATAATGTGGGCAGAGGCTATGACAAAGCTTGAGGGCATGGATAGTGCAGACAGAGAGCGTCTATGGCCTCAGCTTGTTCAAGGTTTCAAAGATCTTTCACACCGCCTGAAGGTTTTCAATCAACTTATCTTTTAGACGCTATGAAGATGAACTAATTGCTAATAAACTAGGAGACGTGGCTTTTTATTCAATTTAGTCAAGGTTTTGGGTGTAACAGCAGGAGTTTTGTGGTCAAGTTTTATTGACATAAAGGTACTGGTGAAGTGTCATCGGGAAGGTGAAGGGAGGGCACAAATAGTGAACAACTGTAATTTTATTGACATAAATGTACTGGTGAAGTGTCATCGGGAAGGTGACGGGAGGGCACAAATAGTGAACAACTGTAAGGCATGAAATTACTCATTGTCTGCTTAAATAGAAGCATTTTCCCTCAAATTTGCATGATTTTGTGTTAAGTAAATGAAATAAAGTAAGTGGTCAGCTCTTTGGCTTTCTCATGTCACATAGCTTTGTTGTGGTGCTATTGCTGACTGAACTTCTTGACATTGCAATGCTGAATTGATGTAGCTCCAAGATGAAGTCATAGTTGCGGATGCTGAGAGGCTGCAAATGACACAACGCAATGTCAGAATGGTATTCCTACATATCATCCTCGTGTATCGGTTTCTTCTCCTTTTAGATAATCACGTTGCATATTCTGAATGCGGATTATTTTGGCAGCTTCAGAGGCATTTTCAAGCTGATACTCTTCCATGGATTGAGAGGATGAGACAGAAGGAGCAAAGTCTTCAGAGGCGTCTTTTGCGGGTGAGAACAATTTTGTAGTTTCTGCTAAGCAAATTGATAGAGCTGAGTAGAATGATTGCATACTTTAGCATGTGTGGCCTGGCTGCTGCAACTTTTTGGATGTTAATCGGATGAACCGGGGTTGGAAATAGTCGAGTCTTTGACAGTTTCTCAATGCCTTTTCCTTTGAGGGAGGCTTTCTTTATTGTGGCTTCGAACTTTTTTAACTTTTTCTGGAAAGTGGACTTAATTTCAATCTTAGTTTTCAGACTTCAATTACCTTTGGATTTGGATATGCAAAGATACCCAAAAAAAAAAAAAAAATTTGTCTGATGTCTAAAGTTCTTGATCTGCAAATTGAAAATTTTATCTTTCAAGTGGCAATTGGAATGAAGTAATGGATATGGAAGAGTCCCTTTTCATTACTGATTTGCTTAGGTATGTTGTTCCCATCGTTTTAATTACCTAAGCTACCTTTGATACTACCTGAGAGATATCATAATTTTCTTGGCTTGTGTGCCCTTCAGCAAATATGTTCATTGGATTATATCAGATGTTCTCGTGTAAGTAAAATTGCCATGGGTGAAGTCATGAGAGGAACTTAAAGCTTTTGTCCTTTGTTGCTTCAAGGTCATGAGAATAATGGAGGCATTAGAGGGTAAGGGTTGCAGACTGCCCTTGGTGAAAGGTGAAGCTGATCTCGCTGAGAAGCTAGCAGTCATAACCAGACAGGTATTCATTTCTTCAATTTCATGTACTATTTAGCTTTCCGTGGTCTAATCCTACCATTGGGAGATGGTATTGAGTATATTGACAAGTAGACGCAACTTCAGCTAAGGGGATCTGGGGCAGAGCTGTCTAGAAGGGTACAAAACCTGTTGAGCGTATCTAGAGTCCAAGCAAATTCTATTGGTGCCGGTGTTCCTGTTTACCTTCCAGGTTCAACTAAAATACATGAACAGAGCCTTGCTGACATGCAAGAGGTAAGGATCGGTTCTTTTATGTGGGGCTGTTGTTTTGTTGTTAGCTCTTGGATTAAATGATTGTATGTTCATTGTTATGTCGACATTTCTGTGGAAACAAATAATAGTTAGGTAACAAATGAATCACAATGATGAGCAGGTTTTGCAACAGCAGACAGAAGCTATCGCCAAACTTGCGAACGTTTTAAAGCGTGATATTCGTAATATGGAAATTATAATGGCTGAGGACACAGAGATGTCGGAAGATGCGCGCTAGAATAAGAATACTGAATGTGTTGCATTTGTTGATGATTCTTTTTGAAAAGATTGTGAATTGTGCAGTGGGGAACGGATTTACAGCGGTGAGTAATGCCAACCCCTCTGCTAGAAATTTTTACCTAACTAATAACTCGAAATTCTTAGCCACCTTTTTGCGTACTCTTACTATGTTAATGCAAAAATGTAGTTAAATCAATACTGAGATCTATCTACTTGGGCACGCGTCTGTAAAATGAAGTTTTTAAGGCAATGTATGGAAATTTCTGTAACGACACTGGTGTGCCAGAATGGGTAAATTTTCAAACTTTTGATGTAAGATAAAGAGTACTTTTTAAATTCCAATTTTGGGCCCTTCTGCAAATCAGGGTTAACATTTCGGCTTACCCAAAATTTGTGTGGAATAATCAAGAATGGCCCATGCCCTCTAACGTTTAATTTATTATATTATCAAATCATATTTCTACAGCTATGGTCAGAATTCCTCAAAAATTCGTATATCAGCATTACACAGACTCAAGCTCGTACTAGGTGGAAAGCTCGTCTTCACAAGTCAACAGTAAGATTCAGACATAATTAGTAGGACAAGTGCTGTCCAACCAGTAAATACCCTTGCACCTTTTCCTTTACCCTTCTTCTGATCGTATTGTTCCCACATGTATCCAGTCTGATAATAATTGTTGACCACGTTTCTGTAACGACGCATACGGGGCAGGTTTGTAATCAATAGAGGAATCCAAACAAGATTCCCAGATAGCTGAAACTAAGGATAGAGAAGCAAACCTTATCAAATTACTCCTCAAGTCCGTGTATATAACCTTGGCCCTATCCTTATATGGTCCATCCACTGAAACAAGTTAATTAGAAAACAAATTACACATTTCTTCCCTTTATCTGTAAACTTGAGTGAAGGCAAATGTGTGGGATACCTTTTGAGTAGTGGTGAACTGCAGAAATGATCAGGTAATTCAAGTTCATCCAGATAGGACCTCTCCAATAGGGTGGGTCATGCTCCGTGTTGCGTTTCATGTACAAGGAACTACAGCCCATACAGACTTATTCATATGATAAATCTCTAATGCAATGCCAGATGTCAACACAAGAAGGTAACACATCATCACCTGGTTTTGGCAAGTGAACGCAATCCATAGTCAGTCCATAAAATGCTCCTGTTAGAGATGAAGTCAAGTTGTTTGTCCAGAATCCACGAGTCCTACATGAATTTGTAAACAGTTAGAAACCGATGATCTCCTTCCTCAAAATGAAGATAAACATAGTAAGGTAGGCCTTATATGGCAAATATTCTTGGCAGAAAAGCCCAGGCATGGTTCGGACTTGGGCCAAACTTGGTATCTTGCCCAGCCCAGTCTACTTCCATTCCTATATTGAAAAATGCATCGTAGACATACACCAGTTGTAGAAACAAAGTTATAAAGACAATACATCAAACTAAAGTTTATCTTAAAAAATAGTCTATGTAACTTACCGATGGAATGATCTTTGCTATGAAGGGGAAAAGACTGGCATAACCAATATGAGGAACAAATCTTAACTCTGGTGTTTCTAACACCTCCCGTAACATTTCTCGGGTTGCATATGGGCCTCCTGTATGTGTTTCTTTCCAACTTAAACGTACCTGATAGTTCAGCATAAGAGAGAAGATTTCAGTGACAAGGTCTTCGTTGCTCACAACTTTACAAGGAAGTTATGCTTTCTGTAGGTGAACCCCATTTATCAAGAAATGGTATGACATTCTAGACATTAAACAGACAACTTTAAACTCTGCTTAAGATAGTAATAGGATATTAAATAAATCTTGGTTCAGGAGCTTACTATCCATGCTATACTTTATGTGCATAAATACAGATAAGAAAATATTAATAGAGCTCAATTAAAAGGTTCAATCTAGTGTAATAAGATCAATAACACAAGTAATGCATATGGTTACAAAATCAACTGAAGCTATATTAAAATAGCAAATAGATGCCATATAATCCTGATATCCAATTAATCTGAGAGTTCAAACTCGAAGCAGAGAGGCAACGAAATACAGGCCTACCTTTTCTGTGTGGTTGCCAAAATCAAAATAAGCTCCATATGCAGGATCAAGATGCATCTAGTAAAATTTGAGGCGCGTGTCAGAAATGGACAATCATAAGCACAGTAATAATTGTTCGACTTAACACAAGAGACTCATCAATGTAGTACTTTTAACTATATGCTGCACCGATAAAATAACATTAAGGATATAAAAGAAATGCGAAGCGACTTGATACAAAATGCTTAAGACTGAATAACCTGGTTTAGGATTTCAAAGTCTGCGAGTATCTTAGCTGTCAAACCATAATCCTGCATCAATGAGGATTGTTAAGGATCATCCAGCAAAAATTGATTCTACATAAGATACCTGGATTCTTTTAATACCTTCTCAAATTTACTTTCTTCCATTACCAACCGCGATATTGAATGCATGCAACTTGCAGCAAGATGCATCCAGCACCTAAGATCAACATGCCTCTCTTCCTCATTTGGATGTGAAGCACGTGGATAGTCATCCAGCCCTGAAGAGAGTGTCTAGTAATGAAAGAAACAATGCCGGATGCAGGGGTCATTGAGGTTCATTGAAGGAAAGCAAATTTAGAAAATCTTCATGAAGATATGACCATGGCCATAAATTGCCTGAAATTAGTTGCATATACTTCAAAAGCTAAAATTTGTCAAAACAAAAATAGTTAGGGCTTGTTGCAATGAAAATAAAAAACAAAAATGGATGCAGAAAAAACCTTAGGATTTAGTTCACGAGTTGTCATATTGTCTCTCCCATGCCAGAAATAGGCGCTCATCTCCTTTCCTAGTTCATGGAAATGATAATGAGAAATAAGACAAGGCAACAGCCTAGCAAGCCTCCACAAATGCATCATTTTGGAAAGGGATACATTAGAGGATATGCCAGCTGTGGTTAACACATATCCATGTTCAACTTCTAGCGATCATGAATATTCACATGAGCATCACATGGCCTGAATATCTCCCGGAACTACATTTTCTGAAAGTAGAGAAACGCGCAAACAGTAGAATACCTGACTGTGTAGTATTAAACCACTGGAACCAAGCTTGAAGACGAACAAAAGCCTTATCTAGGAAGGATATGATATCATTTCTTTCATCAGGAGTGAACTTGTTTTTCTCTACCCCATCGATTAAATCTGGAAGAGTAGAAGTTTCATATCATATGCCTGATGAGCATGTTACTCTTATGCTTCATATGGAAGCTATGTTACAAAGAACTAGCAGCGATTGGTTTATCCATTAGAAACGTCATAATGAATAATGAATCGATTCAAATATTGCAAGCAATTAGATGTAGGATACTTAGAAGCACCACAACCCAGAAGATATAAAGAATGAGGTCACTCTGTGGATAGTTTGGGAAATAGTATTACAACATTTCATGCATTAACAAAGCTTTTGTTGCTTCTTTGGATTCATAATCCTGGTCTTCAGAAATAACTAAGGTATTTTTTGGGTCAGTTTAGAATTCATTATTTGTCCTGTGAGATTTTGGTTCATTTGATATCAGAAATTTCCAAAACCATTGAACTTTTCAAAATTCGATCCCAAAATAAAATGATCAATAAAATAAGTGAAAGTAAATCATACCACGGATAGCCAAAAACAATGTCGGGGGATTCCCATTAGTTGGATGTTGTAGAACAAATTCCTCTGGAACCTTACTGCAGTTACATCAGCAAGGTGTTTATAACAAACATATAACCAAATGAAGTTTTAATAATGAAAAAAGACAGACGTATTCTTGTACAACCTTACAGCTTCAGCACCTAAAATTTGCTCTCGTGGAATCCAACCCTCAACGTTCATCAAATCTAACCAATGCCCAATGATATCCAAACATATGCTGATGTCCCATCGCCTGCTCATAGATGCCCCAACAATATCAGTTAGCCCAATAACTTGCAGTTATCAACAATCAAATATTGAAATTTCAAATACCATCCCAAAATGAATTAGTAAAGGAGACATAGGAGAAAAAAGAAAAATGGAAAAAAAATGCAGGGAAACCAACCAAATCAAGAGTTGATGAAAACCTTCATCCCACAGAAACCCCCTAGGAAAGAATGGTCGACTTGGAACAGCTGTGTAAAGCTCAGCTGGCCAATAAGCAAGAAAATTGTTTTGAACTTTCTGCTGCAAGGAAACAAGATACACTGCATGACTTGTCATATGAACAGATTGAAAAGAGGATAGTTCTTAAAGCTTCACTACTGCGAGAGCAAAAAACACAGTTTACCATGATAACACTTAAGATGCTGATAAATTAACATTGGAGCAATAGTTCATGGCAATCAATGAGTCATAATGAAGACAGACCTAATGTCAGATAGTTTTCTGAGAAAATTCTACAGTAGCTGGTAGACATCTAGTCATTTCACTTGGTACAAATGTTTAATCGCTTACAAAAGACCACAAATTTTTCCAGAAACAGAAAACATAAAACATAAGCATACAACTCACGTTGATCTTCATAGGATATGAAATTTTTGATTGACCATAGAAGTATCCGATGCCTCCCAACATGTTTGCAATAGCAACTTTACCAACAGTAATTGCCTCAATTTCAACCTGAACAAACCATAATGCATAAGTAGAATTACTACTATACAAGAAATCTAAAATTGAGATATTTGGTAATTGCCGAGATTTGATTTGGAAGAAGTATACATTACACTGTATTACTCTGTGCCTTAAACATATATAAAGAGGCTAATTTCTTTCATCTGACTAAGCTCCACACAACAATCACGACCTTTGATAGAAATGCATTTTATGGATCTTATGAAGAGCAAGATAAACAACAAAACCTTTAAATCCTATAAAGAATTCATGCATCTATTATCTCCGGAAAAATAGGTTAAGTAAAATCACAAATACTGTTTCCTATAAAGATTTCATACATCTATTATCTCCAGAAAAGTAGATTAAGTAAAATCACAAATACTGTTTCTAGCTAGACTATCTGTATGCAGCCACCACATAATATTATCATATACCATCAAACAATTCATTCAGATTTGAAATGATATAATGCCTAATTGAAAATTATATCTGATTTATGGTATCTATGTGTCACCATAGAAAAGACATCAAGAAGCAGCAAACCACTTTCAACCATGAGATGATAGCCCACTTCAGCACATAAAGAGATAATAGACGCATGCAAAAAGATTAATACATAGTCTCCTCAAAGAAAAAAGATTAATACATAGTCTCCCCAAAGAATTCTCGAAACTTCAATCAATTTCCCTTAGACGTGCTTTCAAAGATAAATACCTTGTCAGTGATGTTAAAGCACTTCTGAAATTTGGCATCAAACTCCATTTGCTTTACTTGCAGTTGAGTTCTTAAAGAGGTTCCTGGTATTACAAATCAGGAAAGATCATGAATGCATAACTAGTTATAGGCTGCCGATCTACACTCTATCAAGTTACAAGTTTATAGAAATTTAAAAAAATTATCTACAGATTAGTCAATAAAAAGTAGTATGCCATAAGAATCTTCTAGCATCTTCTGAAAACTAAAGGGTGCAATACATCATGTTACTCAGTAAGAGATCATATTTTTTTTCAAAAGATCTGATTGATTCACATTACAAGCAAATAAAACAGTCATACTCAAATCATATATAGTGATAGTTCATCCTATTTTTAGAACAAGAGGCTTCCCTACTTCTCCACATTGTAAGGGAACATGTTGTCCTGTTGCACATGAGTTCAGAATTCAATTAATAATGAGGCTAGGCAGATAAATTCTTACAAAGAACATAAAATAAACCTGTTAGGTTGACTACACGTTCTTCTATCCTTGGATTTTCCTTTCCAGTTCCAGATACAAAAGCAATATCTATCTTGAACGGAATTTCTGCAAAAATCTGAAAATCCAACAATCACACAGACCTAAAGGGGAACTTAGGCGAACAATGTGATGCTAAACAATTGTGAAACTCACTTATAGATGTGAAAAGAGTATCTACCTGAAATACTAAAATGTTAGGAAAATCTTCAAGTGAGTCAGACAGCTTAAGTTCACCATGTCTTCTTACCTAATAAAAGCAGATGCAAATAAAGAACTAAGGGAAAGATTACAAATAAATAATCAAAGACATCATCTAGTTGATTGATGTCATCGAAGACGAAATATCGAAATGGACATACTTGGGCACCAAGATCATGCAGGACAAGATCTGATAAATTGTGAATATGAGGTGTCCGGAAACCAGAATAGTGGACCTCCAAGGCATCCTGAAATGCAGGTAACTTACCTATCAGCACTTCAAGATATGAAGGAAGGATGCTCCAGAAGTCTGTGGGTAACAATTATTGATGATATGAGCAAGGACTTTCATGAGTTTACAGACTATTTGAGATAACATTCTCCCTTCACTATCTGTCTCCCTCCATAGACCAAGACAATTGTCCTTATTCTTGTTTCTATTGCTTTAAGATAAGTCTAAACAATTTTTGGGCAGTTGTAAGGCACATGATCTGGATGGATATAATCCAGGCTTTCAATGGCAAAACCAATGACGATTGCTTAACCCGCAAATCACAAATCTCATCAATATGAAAATCATGATGTCAAAAAATCAGTGCATTAAAATTTTGATTAACCTCAGTACCATTACATTCATAGCCGATTAGAGCAAACTTCAGGAAATTGACCATGGCACTTCATTGCTCAATTACCTTTGATACCAAATGTAGCTGCCAACCTCCAACATCTGTTCGTGAACCTGATGCCAAAAGAGAACTTTGACGGATATCTAAGATATTACCTTCCAAACTTAGAGTACTTCCATCTTCATCAGCCAAATAGAAAAACAGATGACCATTTGTCAACATCTCATTTGATCTGGAAAAGTGATAACCAAAAAGCTCCTACAGTTGAGCATAAAAGGTGGGCAAACGAAATAAGTGAGAGGAATTTAATTCAGAAAACAGTCAAATTACTTACTTCTGGGTCTGCGTATCGATTTGAACTGCCCAATCTCCTC
Source organism: Erythroxylum echinodendron (assembly GCA_027575705.1). Lineage (NCBI taxonomy): Eukaryota > Viridiplantae > Streptophyta > Magnoliopsida > Malpighiales > Erythroxylaceae > Erythroxylum > Erythroxylum echinodendron. Next base: position 7,890,535 of record JANZXR010000003.1, read on the forward strand.
CATATCCACTATATTCACTCTTAGATTTCAAGAAATATGTCTCAAGCTTCAAGTCTTGATCAACCAACACCTGTTTTCCATAATCGCGACCATTATGCTCTGTCCAACTATACGTAGTGAGCTCATCAGAATCCTGGCACACATGACGCATTGCATATCTTCCATCCTTCACACCAAGCCACATTAAACCAGCAACCAATGACCTCGGAGTCCTAATAATCACACAAGTCATTTTCCGCCAAAAACACAGAGCAAAAGGAAAATCCACAGCATTAAGATTAAATGAACACCTAGCACGAACTCCTAAATACACTTGAGGACGATAGGTTCCCCAATACAAGCTCTCTCTGTGTTCTCCTTGAAACTGTAACCGCCACCAAAGACAAGCACGCGCATCTTCATATCAAATTTTTTGAAAGCAAAAGCAAGAATCGAATAATAACAACAATTAAAAGAAAATGAATATGATCGTTAAACTGAGAATCGTTACCTGAGGAAGCTTCGCGAGTTTAGGAGCAGGAAATGGAGTTATAACCCCAGGTCTTGTCGATTCTTCGAGAGGTTTAACTAAGCGTTGAATCAAGAAGAAGACAATGACGAACGCGGTAACGGTAATACCGATCAACATTCTGGGATCGACGTCGAAAATTCTAATGGCGCTGTGATGCTTATTCCTATCTCTACGCAGTTTCAGATTAGGTTTATCTGGCCGGATAGAGGCGTCGCTGCCATCATCCTCGCCGTGAGCGGAGGACTTGATCCGGCTTCGAGCAGGTCTCCGGCTACTTCCGGTCATTTTCCCGTCACTGAAACGTTAACTAGGTAAACAAAAGGAAATGAGAGAACGACTGAGTTAAAAAATACCAGATGGAAACAAAGAAATGAACGTCCAAGGAGAACAAACTGAAGGAGAGTCAGACTCTTGACTGATGATTGACGATGAATGAGGAATATATACAGGTGGCGCTAAACTGGACTCGAGACGTTTCAAAGGCCTACACAAGTTGAGAGGGATTTTGAAAACCAGCCCATAAAATGAAGACAAATTGATTGGCCCAAATTTAGGTTGGTTTGGACCTAAAAGACATTCTCCTTGAGGGCCTCTTATCTCTTCCAATTCCAAGCTCGGGTTATAAAAGAAGGAGGAGAAGAAACCGAGAAGAAGGCATCAACAATAACAGAGTTTATTACATGGTAGCTCATAATGTTCATATTGATCTATTATGTGCCTCTGTATTTGGCATTAGGTAAACCCTATACAATAATCGTCTTAGTTCTACCGTATTTTTTGTTTCGTTTTTCCTGAAACAATCACAAACACTTTTTTAATTATAGATCTACCACAAGAAGTTCAATGCATAATCTTAGCATTTAATGAGTAATCTAGAATAATCTCATTTTTCAATTATTTAACCTTTTCATTTTATCAAATTCTATGTTAGTCAGATTAGTCAACATTTATATGTTCCAATGCAACAATAAGATGTTATTCGTAATAAGTAGTTTTGTTGGTTAGTTAATTAGTCACATTTTATTGATAAAATGGGTTTGATTGATATTAGTTTGGACATAGCAAAATAATTCTATTAGATCTAATGTACTTATTTGATCGAATAAGTATCTTGTGTCAAAATTGAGAAATTATATGGCTCGAATCTTTAGTATTCTTTTATTTATTACTTGTGTCTACTCTTTAGGTAAAATACGTCACCCATTTTTACTAAATAACTGCAAAAAACTTTAGAAACGGAAGAAAGGGAGGAAGAAACCAATGTAGAAATAAAAACAACTTATGGAATGAAGGGGACTTGTACAGGCCCTCGTCAATTCCTTTGAGTTTCATTTTTATAAATGTACTCCTTAGGTGAAATACTTCACACGATAGCTACAGTACTGCATGGTTTAATACGCATCGTGCCCAGTATCCATCATTTACGACTAGGACTACTGGGATATCTACTCCCATTCTTTCAGTGTCAGTGTCGGCCCAACAGAGTGCTTTATCCATTGGTGTTCTTTTTTATCTCTACGCATTCACCACCAAGGCATCTTGAAAGTGAATTGTATTTCATAAATATAATATCTATCTAATGTGATGTATGAAATATATGACAAAGGCAGAGTCTTGGCTTTCTATTGATTGGTCATGTCATATAGCCCCGAATCAAACATCCAGTTGTTTTGATTTGAATTATCTGCTCTTTTAATTTTGGAAAAAATTTGTTTATCACTATATTCTTTCTTCTACACGTTCATCTCCCTCGCACAGTCTGCATGGTGAATAATAACTAACAGTTAGGATTCATTAAAAAAAAAGGAGAATCTGCTCATGGGAAAAGATTTTTCCGCATCACGCATGCATTAATATATTTTGACACCTAATTAGATTTGAAAATCATTCAAATTCAAATTAAGAACAAACAGAAGCTCGTAGCTTGTTTGTTTCCCTATAATTGAAGTTGTAGGGCAATCCATTTATTCCACTCGACCCAAGCTTAAATTTATTTTTTAATGTTACACACCAAGAATTCAACTAAGGTTGGGGGCCAAATAAAATATTCTCAAAAATCTAAATTGATACGACATGTTTTTTTTCTTCTATTAATTCCTTTTAGGATCATTCGTGGTCAGACAAACTATACCGATGATATGGACGAATCCCTTTCTTCATAAAAATGCATAAAAGATGTTAGTCGCTTTTTTGTCAATCACCACTCGTTGAAGAAATGAAAAATACCTTATTTATTTGTATTTTCTTTGATGAGAAATAGAAAACAAAATTACATATAAAGATCTTCTTATCTTAGGAATAAAATTTGATTAGTTTTTACAAAAACGGAGAGATAAATTGATATCTTTTTTTATTGGATTATTGGATTTGGATTCATTGGGATTGACAAGGCTCAAACCTGCAACTTCCACCTTGACACGACGGTGTTGTGACTAATTGAACTATAATCTCAAGGAAATGAAATAGAGTATACAACATATATATTCTTATTGAATAAGATTTTAGCACTTGCATTAATTATGAATTATCTCAAATTTTAAGTAATGAATTAAAATTTCAAATTTAATTAAATCGAAGGCGAGTCTTGGTAAAACTAATAAGATTAGTTCTTTGTAATTAGAAGGTCACGGGTCAAGTCACGAAATCAGTCTCTTTATAAAATATAAAAGAAAGATTGTGTATAATTGATGACCCTCCTTTTATTCTTGCAAAGTGACCCTTATAAGTGATTTATATAATGTTCTAAATGTAAGTTAATTCCACAGTACAATTGGCTGCTATAGAACTACATTTTATTAAGTTGTTTTCCTGTTAACATTATGATTTTGATAGTTGATCTTAAGAACGGATGGAATTTTTCTATATCAGTATGGTATATTAAAGATTTTATCTTTAAAGTGTTTGCTAGAAAAATTGATTTAAATATTTATTGTGTGTTTAATTCTTAAAGATATAATTTAAGAAAAGATATAATTTAAGAAAGAGTCGATTAGGACTTTTGGTTTTCGATATATATATAATCGGACTTGAGACCAACCCGAACTAAAAAAGGTATATGACATGGAATCGCCACCGTGTCGGTTCTACGTTCATTCATTCCCGCTCACTGGCTTCCGTTCTCCGTCCTCGGCCGCGCCCAGAACTGGACTCTCTCTCGCATCCTAATCAATCTGCCGACGAGTGTAGGCCGCCAAACAGCCCATCCATAAATGGAGCTTCTCAAACAAATGATTGGTGAGATTAT
>JANZXR010000003.1:7910876-7961948 GCA_027575705.1 Erythroxylum echinodendron
TATTATTATTATTATTATTATTATTATTATTATTATTATTATTATTATTATTATTATTATTATTATTATTATTAACTATTGACCTTATTTAATATTTAGTTTGTTACTTATTTATTTATATTCATACGAATTTATTTATTTTGATTTATTACTAATACCTTACATGTATATTTTATTTTTGATTTATTTATTTATATATATATATATATTTTGTGTGTGTGTGTATGTGGGGGGGTTCTATTGGCAATAATCTCTCTACTAGTTAAAGATAATACTGCATTATTGTTGCTGTTATTGTACAGTTGGTGAATAGTTGAAAAGAAATTATGATTTATTCAAAAAAAATTATGGTAACATCATCCACTTCAAAGGATATCGGGGCTTCATAAGTTAATCAAGGGACTAATACAATCATAAAATGTTTGGATTTCTTCCATAATTTAGGTGCTGAGTGTATGTAATACAAAAAAGCAGTAAATTTAGGTGTTGAGGGTATGTAATACGGAAAAGTAGTAGTCTTTACATGATTATCCACTTCATAAGGAGATTTTTTCAAAAATGTCATATACAAAGGTGCCTCTATTTTCATGTTATTCTATATTGAACTCGTTTGAACATTTTAATGGTATGTTATGTATAAATGTTTAATGAACCTTTTGACTAAATGTTTCATATAAATTTCTTAAATTTATGTTACAGTGCTTCATAATCAATTTAGCATTTATATTTAAAAATTTTATTAATTATTTAATACCAGTATTGTATTATATTATTATTTGATAGTTAAACCGAAAATAATGACCAAATTATGAAAAGTATAAATGAGATTGTAAATTCTCAAATAGAGTATAAATCACTTCAATATAATTTCGAAGTATGTCTTCAAAGTGAGATGATGATAGGTAGCATTTGTATATACTTTTCTTAAGATAATTTATTAGTTAATTGTGATAAATTGATTGATGTTAACTTGTTTAGCTTATGTTTTGTCTTAGCTTCATATAATTGCATGATTATGTACAAATGTATGTGAATATGCATGAATGTGTGTGAATTAGGTCTTTAAGTTTAGGTTTTGCATGGCATTGTTGCACGTATTTTTCTTACATTATGTTGGTATTAATTACATGTGTTTTAGGCATGATTAACTGATTAATTTTTTTGTTAATCAATAGGTTTGAAGGTGGTTTTGAGGGATGGAAGGATAAAAGAACCAAAGAGAAAGCAAGTCATGTGACCCAAAGGAAAGCTGGAATTTTCCTAGGCTGACCCATCACCAATGTTAAACTTTTGCAAGATACAATTCTTATAGGATGATTTTCGTTTTTTATTTAAAAGAAAGAGGAGAAATTCAGTTTCAAATTGATGAAATAACAGCCCAATTTGGATAAGAAATCAATAAGATATCACGAATTGAAGTCAAGACAAAACAGAGTTTTCTGGAAAATTTCAGTTGGCAACTTCCTCCTTCCTACGTCGTTTTAAGCATTAAATGGGATATAAAAACTCAATTTTAAACCCTAGAAAAGGAGGAGGTCATGCAAGACATCCAAGGGGGAGAGAAGAACACATTTTTTAGAGAAAAACCAAGAGAATTCAAGATGGAATCAAAGGATTTCAATAAGATACAAAGCTGTCACCCTAGAATTCTAGCTTTGCTCTTTAACATATAATCCTTACTTTTTCTCTTTTCTTGCTTCTTTGTTGTATTTTGTTGATTGAGAAGGATGTATGGATATGTTATGAACATGTTGGATGAGATTTTGATGGATTCTAAGTAGTTATTAGGTATGTGATTGCCTAAACTATGTAGTACCTCACTTTATTCAATGTTATGGATGTGTTTGATGTTTATGATATATGGTTGTCCATAATTTGCTCACATAGAGATATGGAGTTAAGAAATGTGTTAGTAAGTGACATGAGAGTGGGCTTACATCAATAACACTCCATTTATCAAGTTACCTTGCCATTTGGACAGAGATCTTGAATGGAAAAATGGCTGTTCAAAAATATGTTCATATCCTTTTAATAGTTAAGTGAAAAATGGGAAGTGAGAGCTTACAGAATTCATTTACATCATTAATTAGGGCTTATTTGGTTCAAGAAATGAGAGTGAAAGAACCAGAACATCAGGAAATTTTGGACTAAACATAATGAACATTGCTAAAGTGAGAGAATATATAATTAGGTAATGGCAATCTTAAGTTGTTAAATTGATACTTTGATTCACCATTTTTTAAATTTGTGTTCTTACTTTTGTGACAACCCTAAAATGTGTATGTATAACTCAATTTTTATTCAAATCTAATTATTTGAGTTTCCTAAACAAAATAAAATTTGGATTATTTCAGTGACTAACTAATCCTTGTGAGACAATACCTATCTATACTGCGATTTCTGATTTGTATACTTACAGGATAAATGATTTTATTTAAATTTTGAAATTTTATCCATAAGATGACATTATTAAATATTAAGTGATATTACTATTATGCTTTAAAAAATCATGATATCATGAACAACTTTTATTATTTAATTAAAATTAGTTAATATGTTTTATATTTTATAAACTTTTATTGTATAAAATTAAACTGTAAATTTCTTGAATTATATTCAATATCAATATTTTTATTTCTAATGATGATAGAGTATTAATTACTTTTAGAATATAATTTAATAAATTAAAATAAAATTTAACATTAGCATTAGCATTAGCGTTTAAGAAATATTTTATTACAAATCTTAATCAAAATTTTATTTTCAATTTTTATAACAAATTTTAACCAAATAATTTTTTTACGATAAATCTCAATCAAATAGGTTTATATTTTTAACATAAAAATTACAAATTACAAATTACAAAACGAAAAAAATTAATAACAAGGCAATACCAAACAGTCCCTTAAGAATTATTGAGTTGAATTATCTTATCAAGAAGCGATTATCAAAGCCGTCATGAGGAGTGCCTCAAGAATTATTTGGTTGAATTATATCTTATGGAGACGCGAATATCAAATCCATCATGAGTATTAAAAATAATGCATGCATGCAGCACGTTCATTGTGACAAAGTTTGTTATATAGTTTTTCCACGTCACATAGTCTAGAAAATTCTTCGAATCTCTCTGTAACGAAAATTAGTTGGAACTGTGTATATATATACAAGAAGGAATAAAAAACAGAGTAAGGTTCCTAAATGCAAAAATCATCAAATCTTCATTTTCTTTTGGGTTCTCTTTTTTAACATGGTATCAGAGCTAGGCTAGCACTCATTTCCTGCGTTTGTTCTTCCTTCTTCATTATGCTACAGTTTTTGTTTCTTTTTTGATTCATGGCCATGGAGGCTATTAGTAACCCAGCTCTTCCTATCGTTGATAGCAATCATCCCTTTTATATCCATCCCTCAGACACCACAAATACATCGTTGATTTCACAAGCTCAAATCCTAACAGGAATTGAGAATTTTAATCCCTGGTTTCAGCCGATGATTGTAGCTCTGGAAGCAAAGAACAAGATTGGATTTGTAGATGGATCTTTTGAAGAACCTAAAGACTAGAATATACATGCTCAATGGAAACGCTGCAATGGTTTGGTGAAACTATGGATTTTGAACTCTGTCACAAAACATATATTCGATACTATTGTATATTGTTCGACTGCGTTTGAAATGTGGCGAGAATTAAAAGAAAGGTTTGCTGGATCTAATCTAGTAAGAATCTTTCAGATTAAATGTGAGATTTATCACATCATGCAAGGTACAGATCTGATCTCAGTTTATTTTTCCAAGTTAAAAAAATTATGGGATGAACTCTCGTCTTTGAACACTAGTCAAAATCTTGTGATTAATGCTGAATATGAAAAACAAGAGAGGATTATGCAATTTCTCATGGGTTTGAATGATTCATATACCGCTATAAGGGGGCAGATTTTGTTGTTGGACCCATTACCCTCTGTCAATTAAATATACAATAAGTTGTTGCAAGAGGAATCACAACGAGGAACATTTTCTTCAAACGATTCATCAACTACTGCCTTTGTTACGCAGACACCAACTCAACCTCTTGCATATGGCAAAAAGACATATTACTGTGACCACTGTGGAAAAACAGGACATACTAAAGATAGATGCTACAAACTCCATGGTTATCCTGGAAATCTGAGACAGAGGCCCACCGAGCAAACATGACACAAGGAAATGATGACGTCACAAATAAGCAGCCCAACATAACTCCATCTTCTTCAAATTTTCCTTTGACACAGGAACAGCTACAACAAATTAGCAAATACATAAATACGATCACTGGTAACACAATTCAGTCTTCTTCAAATCTTCTTTTGACACAGGAACAGCTACAACAAATTTACGACTACATAAGTACAATCACTAGTAATTCACAGAGTTCAAATGTTCCTGAGGTCAATATGGCAGGTAATGAACCTGACACTGTTTTACTTGCTTGCGGAAGTCAATGGACCATTGATAGTGGTGCTTCTGAACATATGACTCACTCTGAAAAACTCCTTTCCCATATCTCCTCACCACCTCATCATCTTTCAAAAATTATTTTGCCTGATGCAAATTCAATAACTGTGAATAGTGTTGGACGATTTCCCATGACACCTGATTCATGCATTAATCAAGTCCTTTATTCACCTGATATTCGATATAATCTTCTTTCAGTTAGTAAGCTAACCAAAGAATTACATTGCTGTGTGACTTTTTTCCCTACACATTGTGTTTTGCAGGACTTGGTTTTTAAGAGGATTCTGGGGATTGGTAGGGAGCATCAAGGTCTCTACAAGTTTACTCCCAACACCATGAATTATCCTAAATGTAATAAAGTTATTGGTGCTGATTCATATAGCCTTTGGCATGCTAGGCTTGGCCATTCACCTTTTTTGAAATTGAAACAGTTATTACCCCATTTATCTTATGATCAAAAACCATGTGAGGTCTGTGCTTTTGTGAAACAAACTAGATTACCTTTCCCTGCAAAAACCAGTATCGTCAATTCACCTTTTGAACTAATACATATGGACATTTGGGGTCCTTTTCGTATCCCTTCCAGAAACGGTGCAAGATACTTTTAACTATTGTTGACAATTTTTCGAGAGCAACTTGAGTTATACTGATGAATTCGAAGTCTAAAGTATTTATGCATATAAAGAACTTCATATATATGATTAAAAATCAATACAAGAAAGAAATCAAGATCATCAGAACAGATAATGCTTCAGAGTTTGTCCAAACTGATTGCAAGAAATTATTTGCAAAAGTTGGAATACTACACCAAATGTCCTGTGTTGCAACCCCACAACAGAATGGCCTTGTTGAAAGAAAACACAGACACCTTTTGGAAGTAGCCCGTGACCTACGTTTTCAAGCCAACCTACCATTAATCTTCTGGGGAGACTGTGTGTGAGCAGCCACATATATTATCAACAGACTTCCTACACCTTTCTTACACAACCTTTCCCCTTATGAAAAGCTTTTCCAAAAACCACCTCCTATAAACCACTTAAAGACCATAGGATGCCTTTGTTATGCGTTGACTTCCATTGTAGACAAACACAAATTTGCTCCTCGCGCTAGTCGATGTGTCTTCCTAGGATATCCTTTCAGCCAAAAGAGGTACCTAGTCTATGATTTAGAAACAGAAAAAAGTTTTGTATCTCGATATGTTACGTTCGATGAGACCATTTTTCCTTATAAAGAAAAAACCAAAGAACTTCAAAATCTGGTATATCCATGCCATACGAACTATCTTGTCACTCCTTTTCATTCCTATTCTTCTCACCCAAATCCAACCTCTGAACTCACACAACCTACCTCCTTCCCTAACCCTTCCTCAACCCGTTCAGAGCTTGAAGCACCACCCGTGCAAAAATTCACCCGACAAAGATTTCCACCAATTTGGATGCTAGACTATATATGTGATGCTCCTTCCAGTACTCAGGACATCTATCGGGAACAAGGTACCACTTATCCTATCTCTAATTTCTTTACTAGTCATAAAGTTAAGCCATATTATAAATGTTTTCTTGCCAACCTTGACACTATAAAAGAACCTGAAAGTTATTCAGAAGCAATCACTAATCCCAACTGGGTAAAAGCTATGCATGATGAGTTTCAGGCTTTAGAGGCCACTGGAACTTAGGAATTATTTGAATTACCTGCAGATAAGTATCCCATCGGTGCAAGTGGGTATACAAAGTCAAGTTGAAGTCTGACGGTTCCCTGGAAAGACACAAGGCGAGATTGGTGGCTAAGGGATATACACAACAGGTGGGGATTGACTACACTGAAACATTTTCGCCTGTGGTTAAAATGACCACTATCAGGACTTTACTCACTATTGTTACTGTTCACAATTGGAAATTACATCAACTGGATATTCAAAATGCTTTTTTGCATGGAGATCTCTTCGAAGAAGTGTATATGGAAATTCCACCAGGATACCTTTAAACACGAGGGATGACTGATAGCAGTAACCTTGTTTGCAAACTCAAGAAATCTATTTACGGATTAGAGCAAGCCTCAAGACAATGGTTTGCAAAGTTTTCATCAGCTCTAACATTTTTTGGTTTTATTCAATCACGATCTGACCATTCTTTGTTCATGTATCAAAAAGGCAATGATTTTCTTGTCATTTTAGTTTATGTAGACGATCTTGTTATTATTGGGAATAATGAAGAACAGATCGGTAAGTTGAAGGCTTATCTTGGGAGGCATTTTCCAATCAAAGATTTAGGAGAATTGAAATTTTTTTGGGATTAGAAGTCGCCAGATCAAAAAAGGGCATAAATCTATGTCAGAGGAAATACACATTAGATCTGCTTACAAAGACTGGAATGATAGCCTGCAAACCAGCTGCTACTCCAATGCAACAAAATCAAAAGTTTGCAGAGAATGATAGTGAACCACTCGAAGACATCCGATCTTTCCAAAGATTGATAGGAAGATTAATATATTTGACAAATACAAGGCCAGATTTAAGTTTTGTTGTTCAAACTCTTAGTCAATTCATGCACAAGCCATGCAAAGTTCATGAAGAGGTTGCATTTCGAATATTAAGATACTTGAAGAGCACTCCAGGTCAGGAACTCTTGTTTCCAGCAAATAATGATTTGAAAATGAAAATCTTCTGTGATTCAGATCGGACAGAGTGTCCAATAACAAGGCGGTCTGTTAGTGGCTACTGTGTTTTTCTTGGCACTTCATTAATAGCATGGAAATCGAAGGAACAAGAAATAGTGGCGAGATCCTCAGCAGAAGCAGAATACAGGTCCATGGCTAATGCTGCATACGAAGCAACTTGGTTGAGACATTTGTTGAAAAATTTCAGAGTCAATTTAACACATTCGGTAAAATTATTCTGTGATAACAAAGCAGCGATCTACATATCACAAAATCCTGTCTTTTATAAACATACAAAACATATCAAGGTAGATTGTCACTTTATACGTGAAAAAATTCAGAAAAAAGAGATTGAAGCCAAACATGTAAGCAACCAGGATCAAGTCGCAGACACTGGGAGTTGAACAACATTTAAAGATGATATCCAAGCTAAGGCTTTCGAATCTGTACAAGCCTTAGCTTGAGGGGGTGTGTTAAAAATAATGCATGCATGCAGCACGTTCATTCTAACAAAATTTGTTAGATAGTTTTTTCACGTCACATAGTCTAGAAAATTCTTCGAATCTCTCTGTAACGAAAATTAGTTGAAGCTGTGTATATATATACAAGAAGGAATAAAAAACAGAGTAAGGTTCCTGAATGCAAAAATCATCAGATCTTCATTTTCTTTCGGGTTCTCTTTTTTAACAATGAGAAGTACCAACTGTCTAGCCAATACTAACCATAAATCAATTATCCATGATCTCAAATCAATTTCAAACCTAAAGGTTTGAATCGAAGTCTAAACCTTAAACTGGGGCGGTGTGGTCTAACCTACAACGTGAAATTGCAGAAATTCGAAACCCTTCCCCGTCAATTATCGATTCAGAGCTGCTCATCGTCCTTGGCAAGAAATAATGACAACCTAATCACTTTCTTATGAGCACATAAAACCGGAAAAAAACTTCGTCATGTAGAAGAAGTCAACTGAAGGTTCTCAAAAAGAAGTAACATAGAATACGTTGGAGAAATGAAATTCCATCACAGGTAAGGTTCATTTTCTGCGGCATTCACAGCAGCCACTCATAATATCCATAATGTTCCATGAAACCGACGTTAACAATTTAGCAGTACCAGCTACATAAGACTATTGCAAATCATATCCATCACCCAACGAGAATAGGAAGAGCACCTTCAAGAGAGCCAACTACAAACTAGACTCGCATTATTCCGCTACTTCACCCATTTCTTGTTCTGTACTGGACGATGCGATGGGATAATATTTGTAGTGCAGCTCTCCAACATCATCACCGGACAATTTCTTCCATCCATTAGGTCCCACATAATAAACTGATCACATACAAGAAACGTCCCAAAATGGCTCAAAAGCATATTGCAAGTTCTATAATCACACAGCGAACAACAGAAACAAGTACTTGTGCATGAAGTACATGCAAAGACACACACACACAGAGAGAAAGAGAGAAAGAGTACCACTAGCAACTCCACCACTGGCTCCATCACGAAAAGTAGCATGATAGATAGATCTTCTAGCCAACTCTGCAGCTTCTTCAACCGACATATCATAGCGGTATCTAGTAAAAAATAACATTGTGATAAAAGCTTACACTCCGTTTGCATATGAAGGTGCAGTATGAGATATGGTAGATGTGCTTCAGCAAAAGATGCAGAGGAAGCATTGCTACTTTATTTATAAGACAACATATAAGTGAGCAAAGTAATGCAAAGATGAAATAGAAAAGTCAGCATAGATGCAATAAGATAGACAAAATATCGCAGCAAAGTATATATTTTCCATTCTTCCATTGTCTATTCTTAAGCATCTCTTACACACTTCTGCTCTACCATTTTAATATAATTTGTCCCAGCCTTTCAATAATTCTTCCTTTTTTTCCCATATCTTTGAGAAGAGACGGTAGATCCAGAATTTGTTTCATTAGAAAAGGAAGATAAATTCTGGAGAATTTATTCTCCAAGGGAACCAACTAAACACAATACATAATGCTAAGACCATGTCAAAAGCAAAAATAAAGAAATCCTTACCCGCTGTCCAGTACACCATAAGCATAAGGTGAACCAGATCCAACAGAAAATCTTGTTCCTTTCAGCCTCCCACCTTCACTGTCCACATAGTATAATCCAGGACCCTGAAAGATAAAGGCCATAAAACTTATGCATGTTAACTTTGGGAATAGAATGGACACAATGAACTACTATTTTGCAAGTCTTACTGTTTCATCCCATCCTGCAATCATGGTCCCTACAGACAGACCCATTCCTCGATAAGAATAAAGTATGTTTGCCAGGAGCTTTGATGCCCCAGTAACCGAAATTCGGCGCTTGTTTGCCAACTCGTGAAGTCGACACTGTGTCGTTCAAAGAAATTTTCATTAGCAATATGAAATAAATGCAACGGAATACCAAAAAAGAATAGCTTCCATAAGAATTATTCTCATGATCTCATCAGGGAGCTAAACAACATAAAGGCTACTTATTCTACTGTTTAACATGCCAAGACTTATTTGGATGGTGCGGGCATTTACAGTCTGCTACAGCTAATTTTCCAAAACAAGGAATATACAGTTTACTTATATGCATTTATTTTACGTGGCCTTAATGAGACAAACAGGAAATAGCCAAAGGCATAAATCAAGTGAGATATATTATGCAACACAATGGGAAGTCATTAATAACCCAAACTTTTGAAGAGATGCTATCAGATATCAACATAAACAAAAATAAGTTTTCTTGTCTTCCCCAATATCTATGAATACGTTAGCTAGTAGAAGGAAAGTAAGAAAATTTAGATGGACTTTTAATGCTGTCCTCGAAGCTCATGTTAAAATGGCACACTCAGACAATGCCTGCTACAAATTTCCGTGTTAGAGAATCCACGGGTATAAAATTACCTCCATTTAATTCCCCCAAGGCAAAAAAGCTATCAACTTCAGAAGCATGGCAAAAAAATAAGAAAAAATGCAAGTACGGTACCTTAATGCCCAGGTTTCTGTGCCAAAACTGGCAATCAGCAGCTCCTCCAGCCATTGTACCAAGCATATAAGGATTGATTTCAATTATTTTTTTAACCGACTGAGATGCTGCAAAAATCAGAGAGGAAATGGTTTAAAAAGTTGTCAGGGGTTAGTTACAACATCCATAGCTAAGAGACTGAAAAGTTGTGTATCATGCCAAGCAAATAATCCTAATAATAAGCCATATCAGGAACCATTGACCTATTCCATATCAACAATATATATAACATACAGATATAGCCTCCCATGCTAGCTCGAGAATCGGCAGCAACCATAACACCCTCTTTAAAGATGAAAGCAAGGGTGGTTGTCCCCTTAGCAGGCTTCACCATCTGTATAGATTCCTTCTGGAAGCCATCAAACTGAAATTCCCAAAAAGGCAATTCAAATTCAGTCAGTCACTAAATAATTCTAATTTCTCTCTTACAAATACAAATTACTTGAAAAGAATGAAAGAATGTCATACTGACATCGTTGGTAATCGGAACAGCAAATGATGGTGCGCTACTAAGCCCATCAACAAGCTCACTGCCGGTTTCAAAGAGTACCCCAGTTGATTCAAGCCCACTTGTATCAAGCTTCATGGTCCAAACTAAAACCAAACTGAACAACGGTTAAAAATTTTTGTGCATTCTTGTATTTAATATTTAACGGAAATTAACCTGTTATCACTTCCATTGCGGTTCACACATCCTTAAAAACGTCAAATATAAGTAATCAAAAGAAAAAAAACGTCTCATGTAAACCTAATCCCAGTTCAGTTTGTCCACAAAACTATGTATCTTAGTAAACAAACAAAAGATTAACAAACAATAAAGCTCTAAGATCTTCGCACGCATATTTCCAATCTAACAAAAGGCCTTAATGGTGCAAAAACTACCGTAATTAATCGGGATAGAAAGGAAACGACGACTATCAAGATTCTGAATCAGAACAACCACAGAAATCAGTGAGCCCAGGTTAAACAGATAGCACACCTTACGCTGCTCGGTTAAAGGATCTACAACTAAACACCGAAGAGAAGATTGATTGTGATTTGTGACGAGAGGGAAGGCTTTTTAGGATTTGATTATAGAAAAAGGGCGGAGTAGAGTAGAGAGTTTCTTTCTTGTGCTACGGGCAAGCAAGACGGTGGCTTTTGGTCGGGCTTTGTAATGTAAATAAAACAATTGGACCATTCTCTTTCATTTCTGGGCTTAACGTTGCGCATCTAATTGGGCTGTCGTTTCATGCTCAAGTGGCTCCTTATGAACATAATTTTCCGTTCTTAAGCAATATGGACCAAGTGTTGGTAACTGAAATAGAAAACTACTGATGTAGAACTTGAAAATTCACTTACTGCGTACTACTCTCTAATTCGTAGTCGTTTTCATGAGAAGAACGTGGGCCTGCGAAACCTTAGAATATCACATGCACCGAGTGAGTAGTGACTTCACAATTCACATTGCTCCTCCCAAACACGCCCAATAAACATGGCAGGTCACGAATTATCACAATAATCTGTCAACTCAACTATTGGTAGATGATTGACATTGACTTCATATTTTAACCATACAGTATAGCCATATAGTATAGCTGTAGCTTTGACAGTCTAAACTTATCCGGTTTTTGTTTTGGTTGGAAGTGAGTGGATTAGACATATAAACAAAATATGAACAACTAAATATTAAAATTAATAAAATTTTCATATAAACAAATAAAATATATTAAATATGGGAATAAAAATATGATTAAATCATTAATTATTAATAGCCTTTTAAATGGCAAAATCAACAGCAAAGAATCGACACTTTTTGGTCCTTTCTTAGATTAGCCCAACAAACCCTATTGCCAAAGCACGAGGTACATACAACTCGCAACTTTTCCACCATATGCATTTAAAAACAGGAAAAAAGGCACCGTGCACATAAGCCAACAACAATTATATTTCTCAAAGGTGGTGGGCGGTGCATGGGAAAGGTCGAGGATTCACAGGAGAGGCACAGTGATGCTGTTAGCGTTAATTAATTTGAATTTATCACTCAACTGCATATTATTTTAATTATATAATTTATAAATTCTAACATGTATCTCATTCTATGTGCCTAAAGAGATGAGAAAGAAGAAGAAAAGATAACTTTTCTACAACTTGCGTAATTAGCAACTGTAATGGCGCACGCACAATAGAACCAAGGATTAGGTAATATGGCCACTTTGAATTTAAAATTGGGTCAATGTCAAGCCAAGTGGGATGAACACATGATGTTCTTGATGTACTAGGAATGCACTATCTCCATGATGGTAAGTGTTGGATGATAATTTAATTAGCCCACTCTTAATTAGGTTTCCATAGGTCAGGAAAGTATACGTAATCATTGGTTTAAGTTTAGCACACTCACATGGCACGGCTTCTTTTTAGTGAGCATCTAGTCTTGGTTTTTTTAGGGGTTAATTAGTTAAAAAAGTTTAAACTTTTTTTTTGACAATTTTTAATTATATCTCAAATTTTAAAAAGTAGAAATAAAATGTTTAATTTTTTTTAATTCTGACTCTAATTTTTAATTTTTTTTCTGTTTTAGTTTAATATTAACGTTTCTTTTAAGTTTACTGATATGACTTATCATTTATTTTAAAAAATTTAACTATTAATACACGTTAGTCAAAATTAATACAATAATGAAGAATAATAAAACAATATCATTGTTTAAAAATGACCTAAATCGGAGACGACATTACCCTTTGATTCTAGTTTTTTCCTTCGTTTTTAGTTTATTCTTTTCACCCTCATCTTTCGATCTTTAGATTGAACAGCCCCGACGCTGTCATACTAAAGGCATCAAGAGAACGAACTAAAATGAAGAGCTTATTGGTACAATACGCTGGAATGCGAGAGTAGCTTAAGACTTTAGATAAACAAGCAAAAAACAAATAATTAAAGAAATTGGGAGAATAACAAAAAAAGTTGAACTAGAATTAAAAAAATTAAAAATTTGAATATTTTATTGTTACTTTTTAAAGTTTAAACTATAATTGAAAATTTTTAAAAATTTAGATTTTTTATTGCTATTTTGTAAAGTTTATCATATAATATTTTTTTGAGTAATTAAATTTTTTATTTTGATGAATAAAATTAAAATTACTTGGCATTTTAGCCGCATGTTTTTCGCCGACGATCAGATTTACCCATCTCAATCCTGTCGATTTACCCGAGGGCAATCATTGGAGACCGAGTCAAACAAATTAAATGCAAGTGATTGGTCTCACTTTGCAAAAGCCTACTTGCATGCAAGTTTTCCATGATAAAGACTTCTCAACTTGAGCTAATCATATATCGAATTTTCACCCAACAAAAGTTTGCAATTAACTTCAGTTACTATTAAAAATGATAATAAGTATCATAGGATCCAAACCTTAAAACAGTTTAGCAAGTATAACAGGAAAAATAAAAGAGTTCAAAGTCAAGTTACGATATTATAATTACATATTTATCAATTATTGGAAATTTTAATCGGTTCAGTTAGTCCAACCCTAAAAATTTTAAATCGTTTAGCTTTTTTGTTTAGTTTTTAACTTTTTGATTCGATTTATTTTAATAACTCTTGGTATTAAAAACTAATTAATTTATTATTTAATAAGTCAATTTTTATAAATTAATAAGTATTATAAACTAAAATAAACCAATTTTTTATTTAAAAATATATTTTTTAATTAAAATTCAAATTATTTGATGAATAAGGACAATATATTTCAATCATATTTCAAAATTTTTAATTTTATTCATTTTAATCAATTTTACAACAGTCTAATACCAATTAAACATTTTAAATATTAAATATATTATTTTACCGGTTTAACTTTCAATCATGTTTTTAAAACATTGATAATTGTAGCATTTTTTAGTTTGAATTAAAACAAAAAGGGAAGATAAAATAACTAAGATTGCTTATATATAAAAAGTATTTCGAGATATTTGTTTGGCTTGGCATGTTAACTTTATACCACTTTGAACCAGTTTAACTAATCCCTATTATTAAACTCTTAGCTCATACTTATCTCATTGAGCCTATGATTATTCACAATCTATGTTAACAAAAAGGAAAGCATTATTAATTTAAATAATATAAAAAAGCCGAGAGTTAATACGAGAAGCCCTTTAAAATGAACATCCAAAATGAAAATGATTAGACAAGTAGTAGTGACTTAATTGACTTCAACTTTTCACTCAAGACTCTCTTTTGTAGGAGATTTTGAGTTCGAGTCACCACAAAGAGGGGGAGAGGGAAAATTTTTTCTTTTGATAATCTTTTAATCTCTTAGGCATGGTCCTTAATCGGATCGATTGCGAACATCTCGTATCTAACAGTAACGTGAGAGTTTGAGCTATTAGAAAACTTGGGACTTATAAAATGCTGATACTGATCAAAGCCAATGCTAAACAATTATTCTCCCAGAAAAAGTGATTGTGTAGAATCTCTCTTCTTAGCAATGGACTTAGATGGGTCAACGGTTTCGTGCTAATCCTCTGCTACTGCCTCATGCAATTATGGAAGGGCATGTTACGTTAGGTACGTCGGGACCTAAACATTGGTAATTTGACTAAATAGGACGTGATGCGCTTGTCTCTTCTGCTTCCTGGAACCTCGACCATCGTTCCAGCTTTCGACCGTGGACAGGGTTCTTGGCCCTACATCTTGGAAATTTTACGTCTTTTTTAACTTATTCTAATTTTCAAATCAAAGACATGTCGTCGCCCATCTTCGCCAATTTTTTTCTCAGGATTTCGATTTGCTTGTACCATTTCATTCCCCCACTTTTAGCAGCTCTTTCTAGTTTCTTCTTTAGAAGTAAACCAAATTTAGTTCAGGAAATATCCCACTACTTATTAGAACTTTAATGAAGTCCTCTTCTGTCTTTTTTAGATGATATTTATGTCCATTTACAATCATTTGAGGTAAAATTAGTTAAATTATAAAGCCTGCTTGTCCTTTTTAGATGACATTTATGTCAATATCGGAAATAATCTTTTTACTAGATAAAAATAAAATTGCGTATTATCAAACCTCTCTAAATTTTGCACTTCACTAGGACTTCATTTGGCGTTAATAATGATTTATTTTAGTTTCCTTTTTTATGGCAACTTATCGAAAATAGCAATAGTTCGTCATTTATTTGATTAATTTACATTTTGTTGTAAGATATTTTTACCTTGAAGGGCAATTTTGTCAATTTCTCATATAGTAAATAGTTATTAATTGTAATTTAGTTTTTAAATAAATTATCGATTAAGTTACGTAATTTGATCCAGATAAAGATAATAAAATGGCCCAATAAATGATCTAAATCAACGGTTCGAAGCCTGAGTGGAAAATGAATCTCTTTTAGTGTAGATCGGATCTATATTGGTCTTGTGATAGGAAAGCCTGATATGGAAACTATATATATAGATTAAGGTTTCCTGCAGTTTCTCGTATCAATCGTAAGCATAACGAATATCTGACCCATTAAAAGAGCTTACCTGTTGAGAAAACTGTTGAAAGACCTAACCCGCGTCTCGGTGATAAATTCTCATGAAGAAAGCGGTAGATTCGGGATCGTTTCGACTTCGGAAAGTTCGTTTGAAGTTTCAGAACTGAAATCTGGTACATTTCGCATTTCCTTTTTTTTTTCCCTTTTCATGTTTGATTTGGAGTAGATAACTAAGGTATCGATATGTATTACATGTGGTATCAAAGCAATGATGTGATCGAGTGGTTAAAAATGAAAAATTTTCAGTTTTTCTCTCCATAAAGTTTTAGGATAGTTAACTTCCGTTTTTCGGTTTTTTCTTACTTTTTATTTCATGAAAGTAGTATATATATGTTTAGCCTTGAAAAAACAGGTTGAAAACCAGCCCAAAAATTCAAAAAATGAACCCAAAATTCTTCAAAAATCTCATTTTTTCGGCAAAATTGCCAACACCGTTGAGCGGGTGTATCACATGCAGCCGACAGTGCACAATAACCATGGGGCGCAGGTGTGTCAGGCACGTGCATCGCAAGCACCGACACGTCATGCAACCGACATGGAATGTGTGTCTCAGTGATGGATTCTCGTAAAGATGACAGTGAATTCAGGATCGTTTCAGTTCTAAAAATCTCGTTCGAAGTTTCAAAACCGAAATCAAGTGTACTCTGCATTTTTTTATTTTTTGCCTTTTCATATTCGATCTGGAGTACGTAATTAAGGTATCGTTATGAATTACATTTGTATCCTAAGTATATTCTCTGTGGACCTCACTAGTTCTTATTTTTTCGAATGCTCGAGTCGTGCCTGATATTTCCTTTCTTGCATCTGAATTTAAATAAGTATTTTGGTGAAGTGGAAGGCACGAAAGACGAGTGGAAGTCACGAAAGGTCTATACAAAGTTTTATCTTTACATCACGTATGTTGCATTTGAGGTAAGGAAGTCATCACAGTGAGCGGTCCAACTTTAGTGTTTAACAAGTTAGATGCCCGACTTCGCAGGAAAGATAGATGGCTGCTTATTATGACGGGAGGATTCATTACACGTGACACTGAACAAGTTGAACCCGCCAGCAACGATAAGATTTTAAGAACTCATTAATGTAGTTCCATGCATAGGTTTGATTTTTCGGATAGGCATATTATGCTATATTTAAATCCCCTAATGGAAGGGACCAAAATGTCAAAAGGGGTCATCTCAAGAATACCAATCTGCTGAAGAACATTAGTGGCCAAACCACTTGATCAATCTTATGGGACAACTTCATAATAAAGTAGTCAATGTACTTAAAGAAACGTCGGCTGGAGTTTATCTGGTTATAAAATAAAATTCCAATCTCGTACTGAAATTCAGACAGTCGGTAGAACAATTGCGGCGCAATTAATCAGATTATAGCTGCCGATTGGTCAAATTCATCCACTTTGTGTTTATTTCAAGTGATTGGTCCCTCGGCGGGATAATGGTGTCGGCCTGAAATTCCGGTACTAGTCGAATTAGGACAAAATTGCCTCAACCGTCCAAAGTATTAGTAAAAATACCGAACTCAACTCAAAATCAAATCTGGACGGCCCATGTGGGGAAAATATGAATGGAACACCTTGACATGCACTTCAGCTCTTTCAAAGATAACTCTCAATTAATAGTTTGGTGACTGTTATTTGTTTTTTGAACATAACTACAATGATTGCCACATGCACCTTGTAAATACTGATAATCCCATGTCTTAGCGATATAACTTGAGGACCAAGTAAAGCATATTGAAAAAAAAATTCATACAAACGAAAAAAAAAGAAATTTACTTACATTTTTAGATTCATATTGATAACAGTTTACCGTTTTTATTGCTATGTACTAAGGGGCATTTGATTGTAAACTTGGTCAACTCAGGTTTTTAGAATCTACTGTGTTAATTTGTATCTTTTTAAGGGGAAAAGAATGGATAAGAAATAAAAAAGATATACTTAATAATACTTAACGATTGGATGAAAGTATTTTTATTTTATTTTTTAAAAAATACTCCGTATCTTATAACACAGGGAAGAATAAAAGTCATATTTATTTTCGTACTTCCCAATATAGTTAAGAAAATAATTATATTCATTTTCATATTTCAATATATTTATTATAATTCTTATTAGCATTATGTTAATTGAACTAAGGACAAAGTAAATTCAAACATCTAATTGCCGCTTCTTTTGTTTTAATTGACCTTGATAAGAAATTCTGCAATGTTTGAATAGGGCTTAGCTTAGGTCATCAAAGGGTAGGCTTAGCTGAATTTTTCCAAATTCAAAGCCAAGGTAATGGCTGATAAGTCTCCATTCCATTAAATTGAATACAAGACTAGGTGTTGGCAAGGCAATACATCCAAGCTTGACGTCATTTCCAACTTTTACTATCCAAATTTTTTATATTCTAAATGGAGGATTTAGGTTCACCACTTCTTGGACCACATCGGAGCAATAAAAGCTTTCCGTTCTGCTACATTTGTGGGTGATCAACGAGTGGCGTTTGTCAATTTATAAGAGCCGAAGTAGCCCTTGTATTTGAGCATGCTGAAGCTGATGGCTTCTTTTTCGTTTCACGTCACGTGGTGAAATTTTGGCGGGTCTTATCATGTCATACAAGAAGATCCTTTTTCACCGTTGATTGGGGAAAACTGCGGGGATTATGGATCTGCTGAGTGGTGGGTAATTATTGACTCTGTCAAAATCGATGGTTAAAAACATGACCACGTGGACCCTTGGCTGGTCAACATTATTATAATCAGACAGAACAGGTGATCCCTGCCTCCGTACTCCTGCTCGGAGACATCCGCTGCCAATCATATCAGATCTATCATTCATTTACCAAAACACCCTTGCTCGTTCTCCAAATTGAGATTTCACTTGCTAATAATGTGGCTCAAAATAACGAGAATTAAATCCTTAATTTAAAATTAGATAAAATTAATAAATTAGTAAAGAACTGCAAATAAATGCATCGCAACTATAAAAGCAAGGCTGGGGACGTTTATCTTGTGGGCTTGTTGTTATGTTAAAAACAATTAGAAAGGTACCTTGGAAAGTGAAGAGAGACCTTTAAAATTTCACATGAAAAGGACAATATAATAATTTGGTGATATTTTATAACAGATCTGCTGCTATCCGACAAATGAGGAGGTCGGCAACTGTCGGCCGGTGAACTGGGGAGACATGTGGCGGAAATTCCCAAAACCCCCCAAACAGTTCAAAGCAACAGACGGTAACTCTCTCCCCCAATAATAAACAATAAACGGAGTCTAAATTGGAAACTAACATTACTTACCACTGCACTTCTTGGTAAATACCAAATAAACCCTAAAACCATTTAAAGAAGTAAAGAAACTGTTCCTAAATATTCCTCTCCATTGACACGCACTCAAAGCCAACTTCCCCCATTCTCTCTCACTCTTCTAGTCCGCTCGCGAGATTTTCAGACATCCGATTCGCAGCCCAAACCCTAACTTCTTTTGTTGTAGTCGATTTTACTGTTATTGTTGTTGGAGGGATCATTGAAAACTTTAAGAATTCTCTGTTTGGTTTCTCAGTTGGTCTTGTCTTAAATGCTCTTTTATGAAGCCTCCTTGGCTCACTCCGATTCTCCTGGTAAGCCTTTTGAAACAAACCCTAGCTTTTTTTTAGTGGGTCGTTCTAAAATAACGGAAGATTTCGTTATTTTGATTTTTTTTTCCTATGATTAAAACTTCCCAGTTTTTGGCGCGTTTATGCTCTTTTGGTAATTAGCGTGTTAAAGGTTTTTCGAGCTGTTATTTCTGTTTTCTCTTTTGTTGATTTTTGGTTTGTGGCTCGCTGTTTATAGATTACACACAGGTGACTACGGTTCCTGTACGAGTTGTTTGTGTAAGGATTATGTCCGAGAAGGCATCTCTTTTCAGTCATCACATTCATTTTGTTTTCATCGTGAAAAATTTTGACTTATGTAGGTATTCGATGAAATGTCTAAATTAAAAAAATGTTGTTTTTTAGATTGGTATTCCTCGTCTTGCAATACCCGTCTCGTCTTGTTTGTTTCAGAGTTTCCTTGTTTCTTGAAACGTCTTAATCAAATGGGTTTCTCAGTATCTGTGCTTTTGTATTGTAATCGTCGAATAGTTTCCGATTCGAGGATGTTGGTATTGAATCGAACCTTGTTTCTTTTAATTCTACCCTCTGGTTTTAACTAAACTATTGTTGTCTCTTTCTGAAGGTTTCTTATGTTAAAATTGGGAATTGTAAGAGAATCTATTTTGTATTATGCAGTTGTTTTCATTTTGGCATCTTGAGTGTAAAAATGGAATGTGGAAATTTGTTTAGTTATAAACATAATCTTATTACTTGGCCTGGTGGCTTTGTATTTTCCTGTTTATGTTGGAGGCCTTTATCGGAAACTTTGAGGGACTGCCGTTGTATTTGTCCTGTTTGATTTCTTCTTTTTTTGGCCTTTCCTTATTATCAGAAAAATGGGATTCTACACTTAGTTTGTAATGCTTGATGCTTGCAAATTTCTGCTTCCTTTTTTGAAATTATCAACGTGGGAGTCATTTGAATGACATTCTTTTCTAACTTCTTTGGTTTGTCCTGTTCTTTCTCACTGCAGATCATATAGATTTTCTCAATAAATTTCCGATTGGATGTGAATGATGGATATCACCGAGGTTGAAGAGAGTTTGTTTGCAGCTAGTGATGCCAAGGTGTAAGAGTGTGGTCTTTTTGTTTGCTACAAGCGTTTGAAAGTTTAATTAATCAAGTTGATTAACACACAAATATGCCAATTCTTATTCAGCTACATGGGGAAATGTGTAAGGCACTCTCTGCAATTCATTGTAAAATCCTATCAATTTTCCCATCCTTGGAAGCCGCAAGACCTAGAAGCAGATCTGGTATACAGGCATTATGTTCACTTCACATGGCCCTTGATAAATCTAAGAATGTTCTTCAGCATTGCGCTGAATGCAGTAAACTTTACTTGGTATGACTTTTTTCTTTCCTTCATCATATTCTGTTGATTGTTGTGTTCTTTTTCTTTTGGTTGTTGTGCATGGAAAGTTTTTTCATTCATGATAAGGAATTACGATTATGGTACAGGCTATAACTGGAGATTCAGTTCTTTTGAGATTTGAAAGGGCAAGAAGTGCCCTTGTAGATAGTCTTAGGCGTGTTGAAGATATTGTGCCTCAATCAATTGGTTGCCAGGTAATGATCTTTTTGTTTCTTCACCTCTTCATTTTGGTCTAGTCAAAAGTGAGTAGTATGATGGTGGTAATCCAACCTGAGGAAGAAATGCAAATCATAAATAGGGTGTTGGAACATTTGACTAAACACTTGTGCTTTTTTGCCATTTACTGCAATAGATTTACACAATTTATTGTTTGTGCAGCCTATCTAAAGGCACATTTTCCCTTGATACTGTTATCTTCTTTAGAATCTTAGTTGTGGGAAAAAGCTGTTTATATTTACTCTTCTTTCTGTTGCTATACATATTGTTTTAAAGTGTGACTGACCTATGATCTTGTTTTTTATCCCGTAGATTTTGGAAATAGTAAGTGAGCTTGAGGGAATCATTTTCTCACTTGATCCCTTAGAGAAGCAAGTAGGCGATGAAATTATTGGGTTGCTCCAGCAGGGAAGAAAATTTGACAACTGTAGTGACAGTAATGAATTGGAATCCTTTCACCATGCCGTCACAAAACTTGGTGTTACTTCTTCCAGAGCTGCTCTTACAGAGAGAAGGGCTCTGAAAAAACTGATAGAAAGAGCTCGTTCTGAGGAGGATAAACGCAAAGAGTCAATTGTTGCTTATCTCTTACATCTTGTGAGGAAATACTCGAAACTTTTCAGAAGTGAAATTGCTGATGACAATGACTCGCAGGGTTCAACACCTTGTTCACCAACAGTTCAGGGTTGTTTAGAGGATGGTGGTGGTGATGGTCATGCCTTTGAGCGACAGCTTTCAAAGCTTAATTCTTTCAATTTCAGGCCAAACATTAGAAAATCTGGGCAAATGCCTGTTCCACCTGAAGAATTGAGGTGTCCGATATCATTGCATCTAATGTATGATCCTGTTATCATTGCTTCTGGACAAACGTATGAAAGAATCTGCATTGAGAAATGGTTGAGTGATGGGCATGACACCTGCCCAAAGACTCAACAAAAGTTGCCGCATCTTAGTTTGACTCCTAATTACTGTGTTAAGGGCCTTGTTACCAGTTGGTGTGAACAGAATGGAGTTCCCGTTCCTGACGGTCCCCCAGATTCTCTGGACCTCAACTATTGGAGGTTGGCAATTTCTCAACTTGAGTCCACAAATTCAAGATCTGTGGACAGTATCAACTCTGGTAAGTTGAAAGGGGTAAAAGTGGTTCCTCTTGAGGAGAGTGGTCCTATTGAGGAAGCTGAGGAAAATGGTGAGGAAAATTTGTCCGAAAAACTGTTGGATACTCCACAGGATGAAGACTTTGAGGTTAACGTGTTTGAAAGATATCAGGATTTTCTGAACATCCTGGATGAAGAGGAAGACGTGAAGAAAAAGTGTAAAACAGTTGAACAAATAAGGTTTCTGCTTAAGGATGATGAAGAGGCTAGGATTTTTATGGGAGCTAATGGCTTTGTTGAAGCATTGCTACAATTTCTGAAGTTGGCCATGCAGGCAAAGAATTGTATGGCCCAGGAGATTGGTGCTATGGCACTCTTTAACCTTGCTGTTAACAACAACAGGTTTGTGGATCCTTTTTTTTTCTTTTCTGAACACCGAATCAGCAGTCATTAGATTATTACATAAATTGGAGTGTATCTTAATGTAACATAGGGTGCTAGTACATTTTAGTCATTTTAGTCCTTGACCGGAGTGTTACGAAAATGTGTTGAAGTTATACAATAGTTTATCTAGCACCAGTCCATCAACTAAACTTCTCAAAAATAGGAGAAAGAGGGAGTTACCACTTAAGCTTTTCAGGTTCTTTGAGAGATTGTGCTATGTGTTTTGTAGTTCTTGATCCTCTTTTAGTAGACTTTCCAAATCCAGATATGTGCTATGGTTCCATTTAATTGATTTGTTTATTCTTTCATATTTTTCAATTGTAGAAACAAGGAAATGATGTTGGCAGCTGGTGTTATTTCATTGCTAGAGGAGATGATCTCTACCTGTGACACCCATGGACCAGCAACAGCCCTCTATCTCAATCTCTCGTGCCTTGAGGAAGCAAAGCCCATCATTGGCTCAAGTCAAGCTGTGCCCTTTTTGGTCAAGATACTGCAAGGAGAAACTGAACCCCAGTGCAAGCTTGATGCCCTTCATGCGCTGTTTAATCTCTCTTCCCATCCCTCGAACATTCCCAACCTCCTTACAGCTGGCATTGTTAGTGGCCTCCAAGCCCTGCTTGCTGCTCCTGGTGATCATGCATGTACAGAAAGATGTATAGCAGTGTTGATAAATTTAGCTTCAAGCCAGTCTGGAAGAGAGGAAATGGTATCAGCTTCCAGCATTATTAGTTGGCTGGCATCATTACTGGACATCGGCGAAGCCATTGAGCAGGAGCAAGCTGTATCTTGCCTCTACATTTTGTGTAATGGAAGTGAAAAATGCAGTCAAATGGTCCTACAAGAAGGAGTTATACCTGCATTGGTCTCTATCTCGGTGAATGGAACCACAAGGGGGAAAGAAAAGGCACAAAAACTTCTTTTGCTGTTCCGAGAGCAGCGACAGCGAGATCAGCCATCCGCTGAGGCACGCCTTCAGCGAGCCGAGAGTAGTTCCGGTGCTATACCTCCCAATGAGTCGAAGCCATTTTGTAAATCTGTCTCACGAAGAAAGATGGGTAAAGCTTTAAGCTTTTTTTGGAAGAGCAAGAGGTATTCGGTTTACCAGTGTTAAAAAGTTGTAAATGTATTGTTGTATCTTCTATTCTCTCTTTTCCTTAGTCCTGACATCACGGGCATTATATATTTTTGATTTCCATAGAGGAGATGTACAGGCCCTTATAAGCTATGGTTTTTCCTTCTTCTTCTTAAATATTTCTTTGAATCCTCATCAGAGTAGGGGTGTACGTACCAAAATGTTATCATACTGGAAGCGTTGCTAGATTAGCGTTAAGCATTGTGCGCTTTTACTTTAATCAACATTTTGTCGCTATATAAGAAGCCTTTTGCGGCTGTAGGCATGAGGCTATAAGGTCCACATCCAGTTTTAGTCAAAGTAGGATTTTCAGCTGTAAGTTGCCCGTCTAGCTCAGCTGGTAGAGCGCAAGGCTCTTAACCTTGTGGTCGTGGGTTCGAGCCCCACGGTGGGCGTGTTAAAATTTTTCCTGACGCCTACTTTTGCCTCTTTTCTTTGTATTCTCTTTTCTCTTTATTTTTAATTGGAAGTTTGAAAATAAAAAAAATAAGAGGAAAGTTTTATTTTAAAATAATAAATTTTATATTATATTATATTATAAACTTTATTTAAATAACATTTCACTATATTATATTATGATTTCTTTCGTGCCTTTCAAACAATATTTTTTTAATATTATATTCTTTTTTTTTTTCATTATAACATATTATATTTTATTATATTTCACTCTATTGTATTAAACTTTACGTTTAACCAATCATAACTTTAAAAGCACATTATAATAATGTTTTAAAAATCAAATCAGATATTAAATTGTTAAAAAAATGATTAAGATTTAATGACTCAATTTGAATTTGTACAATTAAAAGTAAGTTTAGTTTGATTTTTAGAGCTTGAGTCGAAAATAATACATACATAATTAGAGAGAGAAAGGTAGAAGAAGAACCTGATGTCTTTGGTAAAGTGTAAATGGGTGGTCCTCTTTCTCTCTCTTTTGCTTTTTTTTTTTTTTTTTTGGCTTTCTTGATACATCAAAGTAAAAGCTTCTCAATAAGGTTTTTTCAACTTCAAATTCTTTCTTTATTTTATCTTAATCAAAGCTTTTCATTTTTGTTTCCATCAAATTCTTTAAGATTCAAACTTTCAAAACCCAGATAGAGACTCCGGCTCTCCTTAGACGGTTCATGGTTTCTCAGTAAAATGATTTGAAAACTAACAAAGGTTAAAAGTAAAAATTAAACCAAAAATCAGTTTGATTCGTATCTAATCTAATTGAACCATCTAGTCCGGTCTTTGATTAATTCCATATTCTTAGAAGGAAAAAGATGTGATTGAAATTGGGTGTCTAAAAAAATATAAATTTTTAAAATGAATTTTTTAATTATAAAATTACATTTACCATCTTTCTATTAAATATTAATCTTGGTTCACACGAGAGTTTCATAACCTATCTCAAACGTTAACAATAACAGACAGCTTCATGTCATTGATTCATAAGTTGCATGGACATAAGAAACACACGTAACTCTGATAATACAATTATAACTCCTTTATCTTTATGTACATTATGTTTTATAATCAATAATTATACCCCTTCTCAGCAATGGCAGAGAGGGTACAGAACTAGGTTACGTTGCTTTCCTCATATAATGGGCACAGTCATATGTGTAACTTGGAATACATACCTATAGATTGCTATGTGATCATACACCAGATACATTATATATCTTACTGCCCTCATTCACTCATCAAGACAATCCAGCCCATCGGAGGTTTCTTCCACTCCTGTTGGATAACTACATAATCTGTGTGAGAGTCCAATGTCACAGCAAGGTTTCTTCTACAGTTGATTTGACAAAGAACGTGGCATTGCTTTGTCTTCAATCTTCTTACTTGGTTTCATGAGCCAGGCTGATTCAAATAGCTCTAAGATTTGGTCATCGTCGCTCATGACTTTAGCTGTTTTATCCTCTCCTTCCCAAGTTACGACCTCTTTATCACCTTTGCTTGCCATGTTCATCTTTCTATTATGCTCTTTATTCTGCTCAATCACCTCTTCCTTAGTTTCTTCTGTATCGGAAACAGTTTTATGTGCCTCTCCATCTTCTTCCTCTTTATCCGTTTTTTCTTTTGTTCCCTTCTCTAATGCATCTTTATATGATAATGTTTCAGTCTCAGCTTTTGGTATATCTGCTGCCTTAGCTTTCTCTGGTGCATCAATTTGGGTTTTATTGTTGGCTGATTCATTACTTTCATCACAATTTATATCAACAATGATCTCCTTCTCCTTTGCACTCCTTGATCCCAACTGAATCAATATAGAGAGCCAAAAGTTTAGCCATGAGATGGCAAGAACCAATGCCCAATCAAGGAAAGGAACTTGGTGGATCATTAAAGGAAACTTATCGACAGCATCATCGAATTTCTCAGGCAAAACTTCTAAGATTTCGACAAGCTCATCAACCTTATCGAACACATGTCCTGATGGTGGAAAAATGGCCTCCATTGTTTTCTCGAGGCCTAATATGCGGTCGTCCAAGAAGACGAGGCTCGCTAGCAGCTGATACTGAAACGCATAGAAAATTGGTGAAATTTCAGAAGCTACTCTTGCCATCTTTTTTGTCACTGAACCTACAGGTCCTTTAATATCTTGGGCTTTGGTGATTGCTTTGTGAGCAATCGCTACGAAACAGGCTCCACAGGTATGTAGGGGACGGTGCCTGGAAGTCATCCTGGTGGCTTCGGCTGATTCCTGAAAATTCCCAAGAAAATAATGCAACAAGTTTATCGGAAAAAGAGCAATAACCAACAATGGACAAACATAGACTATGAATGAACTAGAGAAAAAGGAGGGCTATCTCTTCCTTAACCATACAAGTACCATGAATTGCCAGACAAGCAGAACTTCTTGTCAGATCTTTTAGGTTTGTGACCAAAAAAAGCTAAGAACAACAACAACAAATAAGAAGCCAATTAATGAACAGAAGTAGCACACGTATTTACAGAGGAGAGAAAAGAAGGCAGGAAATGTTTCCCATGTTTTCTATTATTTGCTGGTCAAAACGAAAGGCCACCATAAATTCTAGCAGGAAAGGATCGTCCACAACAGTTATGTTATAGGTTTGATCTACGTTAGTAATTCTAGGTCCTTTCAATGATTGGTTGCCTGCAGATCGATCAAACTTAGACCTCAGACATCTAACATCAGAGGGTCTTGCAATTTGTCATTGCTTACACAAAAAAGAATTTCCTTTAGTCATGAGATATTTAAAGGTAGAATGAAAAAGGCCATTTTTGGACCACATTGAAAACAATTTGTTCTTTTCCTAATTTTCAGTTGTTTTAATTAATGTATATTTATTTAATTAATTATAATATTTATTCAATCAATTAATTAAATCCTTTGCTTACAGTTTTTTATAATTATTTTATTTTAGATTAACTAATATTCTTATAATATTATATTATTTAAATCTTTATTTATCTAATTTAATTTTGTATGAATTAGGAATAATACTTTTCATGTATTATTGTAAAAGATTGCACTTTTTATTTCAAAAACAATTTTATATTTATTTTATTTTATAAATGAGTCAATAAATTATTTATATTTTACACTAGTATTAAAAATTAAAATAATATTTTAAAAATAAATCTCATAATCGACCAATCATAGTAAATTAGTCTTAGTCTGACTTATCTAGAATTGAATTTGATAGACCGAACAAAATTTGATTAGATTTAGACTCTAAATTATAGGGTTTTTTTCGTTTTATTTTTACATATAACATATTACTCTCACTTTTTGCTCTATTCCAATCTCTGGTCCAAATTGAGTGAAAAGTTATTATATTAGTTATTATTACGGGATGTGTGGGTATTATATCTATATTTAAGCATTCAGACTTAATTATTTGAATTTGATCATTCAAACTTAAGTTCAAAAATTTTGTTTTAGTTTAGATCCGAACTCAACCTAACCTATTATTAATGGTATTCTAAGTAAATTTAGGAAATTGTAAAACAGAATTCTTGTTTTTATGGTTATTTTATTTACTAACATAAGTAACTATGTAATTCTACTGAAAGGAGATGGTCGTTATGCCTTAAGAGTCATGCCCTCGTTACTTTGTCAATGAATGTTGTCGTTTCTTGACCTTAATGTGAGCGTCGCTGTTTTGTTTAGTAATGGTCTTTGTTAATTATAATATTTTAATTAATAAATAATAATATTTTAATTAATAAATATTTATATTTTAATTACTAATAATATTTTAATTAAATATAATGTAAATAATTAAGTAATAATAATTTAATTAATTATATTGTAATTATCTCACCATAATCAAAA
Source organism: Erythroxylum echinodendron (assembly GCA_027575705.1). Lineage (NCBI taxonomy): Eukaryota > Viridiplantae > Streptophyta > Magnoliopsida > Malpighiales > Erythroxylaceae > Erythroxylum > Erythroxylum echinodendron. The sequence continues at coordinate 7,938,734 of JANZXR010000003.1, forward strand.
AATTTCAAATATACTTAAAATAATATTGATACAATTGCAAATTAATTAATGAATTACATATTGCAAAGTATATTATACTGTAGGGGCATTTTTGTCTTTGATATTATTTTTATGTTTTGTCCACTGCAGCCAAACACATTTCTGTCTTCAAGATGGGGACAATTTTTTCTATTTTGTCCACCACAACTAAACACCTTACTGTCTCTAATTTTTATTCTGTTCTATCTACAAATTTTCGTCTCGTTCTGTTTCCGCTCTCTAGAGAACGCAACCAAACGCAACGGTAGTATCTCATATCTGTCCCTTGTAAGAGCCAAATCAGCCCTTGTACGAGCCAAATGACCTGATTGTTAACTATTTATTTATTAATGAATTTTTTAAATTCTCAAAAAAAACAATTGTACTGAATTATGCTTGTATTGTGATTCCTCCAATTAGGTTCCTATATCCTTTAATTGTAAATTCGGAACAATTCGGTATTCCGGTGCTACCTCTCCGTGCACGCCATCAATTTGGCACGTGAGACCTAGGAACTTTTATAGTTACCTTCAGCTATGCTGCAAACTTCCACAGGTGAATGTTTACCACTTTCCATTTCCAGAGTGTATTAACATCAAAGCGATAGCTGATTTCGATCAAGAGTATGGTACAAATTGCAGATCCTGGCTTCTTTTACTTCTGTTAGTCCTATCACTTCCATTCCATTCAAAATATAATCAATTCTACAGAGCTTTAGGATAACTAGATAACTCATTTGGATAAAAAGGAATGACTTTTCCTTTTGGGTACATTGGAAAAGAAACGCCAGCATCACTTGATACATTAAAACCTGAAACGTAAATACTGTGAGTCTGGGAAAAGTTTGTTTGTAGTGAAAATGGTTTTTTGACAATGTGTTCTTGAAGTTGAAGTGGAACATATTAACCAAGGTTTCACTCAACTTCGATAACATTAAGAACTGCATTTTACCACAGTTCACTGATACAAATTTGTAAATATGGTTCGCTTCACCTTTATTAAACTAAATGATAAGATACTAACTAACACGATCTTATAGCTTTAGTGACAACAGAAATAATAAGCTTATTCTCGTATTAAGTTGCCAGTTTCTGTTTACCTCTTCAATGAAACAAAATTGACTATTCATGATAAATATTAAACTCGTGCTTCTGTATACAAAGCAGAGGAAGGGAGAGAGAGAACTAACACTATTCACTATCCTTCCACGCTTCCTGAAGAAGATGATATCTGACAACTTTTCTGCTCCACTTTCCCTTGTCCATCCAACTTGAAGTTGTTGAAGAAGAAGGAGAAGTCCTAGAGTTGTCCATTATTATGGAGTTCATAGGTGAGTCCAATTCCTCAAGCTCATCATCACTCGTATACGATTTTTTTAGCAATGTTGATCCACTCCTCTGCAACATTTGACTTCGGAAGTCTCCTATAATGTTCTGTAACGAGGACGCAGGAGGTGGGGAATAGATTGTAGGAGTAGCATTTATGGGAAAGATTTTAATTGATTCCCCCGTTTCCTCAACAAGGTCCTAAAATAGTATTACAAAGACCAGAAAGTACATTAGCTAATCCATAATGACAACTCAAGTTAGTCTTAATAATCAGTCAAAGGAAGTCATCAATCAAGAAGAAATCAGTCACTCTAGAGAGGACAATGCAGAATGACAAACATAATGGTGGACTAACCTCTGAATCCAGGGCCTCAAGAATTGCGGTGGGAAGAGGATTTGGGTTAAATTCATCCGGGACAAAATTGTTCAGCAATCTCTTGATCAACGGTGTACCAAATGTTGGGCATACCTACAATTATGGATGAAGGGGAGACCTAAGATACATACAATGATCCAAAAGGCATAAGAGAAGAGAAAAAATGTATGCGAGGATCACACCTCTTTCCTAGTAGACCTATCTGCAAGCATCTCGAATGGAAGCATCATTAGGTCACTCAATGCTTTGAGAAGATTGAAAGCCTTGAAGGATGCCTCACATTCTGACCTGCTGCCGGTAGTTTCATCCTGGTGTTCTAGAGAGTCATCATCTTCTATTCCAAACAAATCTGTAAGCCATCTGGACCAGTTTCCAACCTGGAGAAATAAACAAACAGGAAAAGATTTCTCAATCAAAAGATAGTAATTCTGATTTTTTGTGACTACTTCCATCATCCACATCACACAGAATTTATTAGCAGTTAAGGAACCAGTTCTGACAAACTTGAAAAAGCAACCGTACGATTTCTACTTGAAGTATCATTTACCCTTACTTGACATTCATAAACTGCTATACCGTAATTCTTGGCAAATAACCCCAATTTAAGTTTAATAGTACAGCTCAATAGTGGGTGGCCATACTTGTTCAATTTATCTCTCTCAACTTGGCTAACGGATCTGATAACAATGCAGATAGAAACAGAAAGACTGAAATTACACCAACCATATTTTAAAACAATTTCTATCAATTGATTTTCGACTTCCTTGATCGAAATGTAAAAGAGGTGAACCAGTTTCGACTACTATCAGGCTATATTTCACGGTGGATAGAATGAGGGGGACTATTGATCGAAAGATGTTGGAATGTACGGGACAGGATAAACTCCTCTGAACGGCAAGCTTGAGTTTGACCCTGTTGGTTAACAAGCCTTTCCAAGCAACCGGGGGGCTGATATCCAGACTTGGGGTACATAGCATAGCATTATACAACGTATAAAACAACCATAATACAAATTCTAAGCAATACACATCCAACAATCATTTTAAGCACTCACTGTATTTTTCAGTTGTGCACCAGCCCCAAAGCTAAACTTTCCAGCTGGTATTGGAAGAACCTTTGGATCACAGATAGGATCCGAAACTGGATCTGTTGGCATGTCTTCAGCTGATTCACGAAGAATGGCATTTAACATTGCCACATCCAATCTACCAACCAACTGCTCCATTACCTATTAGTAAGAACATAAAAAATTTCATTTTTCTGTCAGGCAGTGAGAAATTGATTTGCAAAATAAAACCTTTAAAATTGCTTCAAGGATCATAAAGGGTTCAGGCAGTGAGAAATTGATTTGCAAAATAAAACCTTTAAAATTGCTTCAAGGATCATAAAGGGTAAGGCTTAGAAATGAGGAACAGTCTTGTTTAGTATATTAATGAATAAACTTCAAAATCTATTGGAAATTTACACTCATCATGCATTAGTGGCATGCCTATAAGATCAAGTTTCAGAAAAAGAATGACAAAGTTGAAAATCTTCTCCTTCTCAATTAACATAAAATAAGAACATATACTCTACTCTGAGAAACAAAATTAAAAATTTATAAGCTTACCAATCTAGCTAAGACAGGCAAGCAGCCACACTCATGGCCTCCTGCTCGGATAGGGCAAAGCCTTTCACATGCATCCTTGAAAGCCCTCTTCCATAGATCAATTGCAAAATTCACCTGTTCTTGATCCCCCAGTCCATTCCTTCTAGAGTGGTGCTTCTTTGAGTTTGCGCCCTTCAGTGCAGTTGACTGCATATGTGGAGTCAGGGTCTGAAGAACATAAAAGGAAAAATTGCGTGACCATGGTCCACATGCCAGAGTATCTAGAAAGTTGGGAACTCAATGCAGAATTGGTAAAGAACTGAGATTTGACCTGCCACCAAATTGACTCAACAATTCTAGAGAAGATCCATGCTTCAAACTTTTCCAATGCCATTATATAAGTTTGAGATTTCTCCCACTCATCACAACTTTCTTTTCCATTGGTTTTGGGATCTTCATACGTTGAGGACTCATGCCAAGCCTTTCCATCTCTAGATTCTGCTGTCTGGCTTACAATTGCTCGTATCACAATTGAATTTGACAACCAGAAAGTTAATCTGATCAAAGAAGATAGGATTGTTAAATCAATATGCACAAGAAAGTTAGTTTTTGATTAATCTTATAATTAAAAATACAATATGATGGTCAAGCAACAGTTTACACGCCTGAATATAAATTATAGTATGCTTCAATTCCATGGTCTCGGAAGATATCCTTGAATGAGCAAAATGGTTTTTAGGGTTACTCATTAGCAATTACAGGGGATATTATTACACTTAATCAATTAGTGATCTGTATTAATCCACAGAAGTCATATTGTAAGCTTGTATTTCTAAAGTCAGAATAACAGGTATTGCTGCATACCTTGGAACATCGTTTCCACATGCTTTAGAAACCAAAACCAATCCTGAGATGATAGCTCTAGCTGCACTGGCCCTCTTAGCCTGGGATCTTGCCTTGCAAGCATGAAAATAGAACCTTGAGAGACGCCTCGCTGGAGCGTGTACCTTACTTGTGGAGCTTCCATGCTCAGCAACAACTGAATAAAGACCAACCTCAAGGGCAGCAGCTTCCATCAACTCTTCCTCAAGGATTTCAACTTTAGATTCCAACTCCACATTGTTTCCAGACAATCTGTTTTTCGGTTCTTCCTTACCACTTGGCACGCTAATGGTACCACCTGCCCGTATATTTTGAGTAAGATCATTTTCTTTCACCTTCTTCATAATCTTGACTTTATTTACTGAATAACTTTTCTCTGCATCAACAGAATTAAGGCCACTATTGGCATCAGCAGCTTCACCAACTCTTTTATCTCTAATTTCAACGGCTGCTTTTGAATTAATTTTGTAATCTAAAGATTCTCGTTCACTTGAAGAATTGCTTCTAACAGCTTTTCGTGCATTGTCAGAAATATTGATTTTCTTTGCATTCTCAAAGAATAGGGGATCGCTAATTGGCTCAATGCTCTCAGTCGAGTCAAATTGCAACTGAATGGACTTAAGATGCTTGAGTTTATCTCTGCGTGTATTGGCTTGTACTGCAGTTGAAGTCCTGTTCATTGCAAGAGTGGTACTCCTTAACTGTACCTGCTTTGGCATAGCATCATGAGGCAATTTATCAATAAGTTTTCCCTGCAAATCTAGTTGATCTCCCACTGAAATATCTCTATCCTGTCCATTGGATTGCTGCTTCCTTCTTTCTACACCACTTAGATTAGTGTGAGATGTACTGGTAACAGCCAACTCTGCTTCACTTCTGTCATGCAACCAAGCTTTCCCGTTTGTATCTTTATTGGGAAAAGTCTCCACAGAGCCTACATTGTTTGATTTTGTACTCTCCTCTGTGTTAGGAGGTATTACACATGAATATGGGGTTGACCTTTGTCCATTCTGTAATATTCATGTAACTTGCTATTTACTCACTGAAGAAATAGGAAGCTTGATCAAGGAAAGTATTAATATTGCTAGTCCTCTAAACTTCAATAATAAGAATACAATTTGAGTAGTAGTAAGGTGGAGATATTTGGATGAATGGAATGAACAATAGCTTCTACAGCAACATACATAGGTATCAAATGGCAGACTTGGAGTTCATTCTGTAGGTTGCAGTTAAATGGCAAATTGTTGTCAGAGGATTGGGTGCTCAACATCTATATTCAATTAGGAATTCAAACTTTATGACCTTAAGTTCATAAACCCAAGTTTCTTTAAAAGTACCGCTACTCGGTATGTTTTAAGACACATTTTGCGAACTCTTCCAATCTAACAGCTATAACCACCAAAGCTAGCGAAACATAACAATAAAATAACAGACCAATGAGTGAAATGGTAACAATTGAAAAGAGTACCTGATATTCTTGACCTGGTGAACTTTTGCTAGACTCCACAACATAAGAGGAAACACCATCGTCATCATCAGTAAATGATGCAATCTCACTCTCTTCATTGGTAACTTCCGAAACAGATTCACTTCCATCCTTTTCCAACGAGACCCCTTTATACAAAGTGGACTTTTCACTATCAAGTGGACGAATATTAATATAAAGAACTGGCTGTACGTTGCGCTTATAATTCTTCTTCAAACTGATTGGCGCACTTATAATTGCACTGTCCTCAATGATTCCAAAATCTGCTAGATTTATAACAGCAGATCCCAAAGGTTGACCTTTTGTTGCCCTGTCCTTCTTAGGTTCATACAAGTTGAATTCTAGGTAGTTTCTATGGAAACTTTTGGCTTTCTTAGAGTTTTCCCAACATAATGTAACTGGAAGCCTAAAGGACTCGCTGACAAATTTCCCATCTTCAAAACTGGAAATGAAAGAACCATAATTTCGATCGCCATTTTCCCATTGGAACACAATGGATTGAATTGATTTAAGATTCTGTGAAGGTGGCCAAGGCTTGATTTCCTGTACGTGGATGTAGTAATCGATCTGCACCGAATTGCCTTTCTTGTTTTTCGATCTCAACCCAAGAACCATGTTTTACCAAACAACACTGGTTAGAACCAGAAACAGCAACCAAACAAAAGATCAGGAACTCTACTTCAGAACCCAAATCAAAGATAATGCTGGAGCACTAAGTTCAACCTGGAAAACAGACGAAATATTACTGTCAAAGAAGGACAAAGATAACGTGGGAAGGTCTTGAATTTCTGGGTAAGACCCACCAAATTCGAACAATATACTTTGTTAAAACAAAACATATCAGGTAAACTAAACCTTAGACCAAGTATTATTTATGCACCTGAATAGGAACTCCATGAATGATTAAATCATGAGAGAGATTGAGTCCGAAGCCATTATTAAAGAAGAAAATGAAGAAGATGAAGAAGAGCCCATGTCAACCAATCATCAGTTGGTCCACAACGGAGAAGAAAATTGGCCAAGTGGAAAGAGAAAAAGGAGAAATTTCTCATCAATCCAAATGTATGTCATTATTATATTGTGATAAGACTATACAATGAAGAAAAGAATCCAATAAAGAAATAAAAGGCCATAAAGACAAAACATAAACAGGTGCAAATCCGCTGGAAACTAATCATGCACTTAAAAGAGTGGGATCTACATCTGAACAGAGACCATTGAAAAAAACCAAACAACAAGGAAACCCTCCTTTGAAAAACTACAAATCAATGAGGAAACAAGTGACACCGTCAGCATTTGCATGAACTAAGTGAATTACCTGAATCTGGATAATCTAAGAACAGGAAGTAGCCGAGCTTAAAGAAGTTGCGGTTGATATATTATGTATTGAAAAACTAAAAAATTGATGTCGTTTTGTCTTCTTAATTTCATGAGCCTGGCCTGATAAATTCGGGACAGTCCTAACCAGAGCTTAACTTACGGCCCGAACGGGCCCAAAAGTTCCAATCCTAGGTCTCATTATTTTGGGCTTGATCATTGGCCGGACTGGCCCAATTGCCATGCATATGTTCATTAAAATCTTATTTTAATCTTTAAGTTATAAGAAATTGAATTTTCATAAATTCCGTAACATCTCTTTTTATAAGAGTCCAAAGTTCTTTGGATCCAAACATGAAATAGTCCCAAAACCATCATTTGCATGATTAAATTTTTTGATAATTTGTAAATTTTAAAACAAAATATAATCTATTTTTGTCAATTAATTTGGTTAAAATTTTATTTAAAAATAGTCCAATAAATGAGCGGTCTATTTTTTTACATCATAAAATTAGTATTATATTTAATTTTTGAGATATCTCAATTTTAAATTATAATTTAATATAATACTAGAATTTTTCGATCGAGATATCTCATATAAAATTTTTTAAAAAATTTAATTTGAGTTTAAATTATGTCTTTCAAATCAATTTTTAATTTTTAAAAAAAATTTTGAGTTGAAATTAACTTTAAAATCAATTAATTAGAATTTTGTTAATTGAAATTGAGCTAATGAAAAAGAATGGTGGTTTTTGAATGTAACAGTGAACTTAATGACGAACAACCAAAGAAAGAGTTACAAGATTACTACAGGTTTACGTTAAACGAGGTTTTAATTTCATTCTACTTAACGTAAGACTGTATGAACAAGATGGAGCCACTGACCAAAACATAAAAACTTCCAATGGAGATATCCCAGAGAGTCAAATTTAGCAGCAGATGCAAGGTGAAATTCTAACTGTGTGTTTGTTTATGTTGGTATAAACCATAATGTTTCCTTCGGTTTGAATGTGATAGATTGCTGACAGATATCTATCTCCTCCGTCATTTTCCGAACCGAACATCACATCTCATAAGTTGAATGTGAAATGAAGTAAGTACATAACATTTAATACATGTAAAGAGTCAACTGTTTCCTCTGTTTCCCAATGATCTAGTCTGCGAAGTCCATATGGGGATCTTAGATGACTTCATCCAAAGAAGGAAGACTATTACGCAAATGTATAACATTGGGCAGGACAAGGATGGCAAGTTGAGAGTTTGATTACTAGAATTCGGGGTGTTTCAAAGGATGGCAAGTTGAGATTCTCGCCATTGTGTAACCGGGAAGGTAGCAGAACACGTGTTTGATTAATATGTGTCATGTGTCATAAATTTAAAACTCAAGTACCAACTTGCTGATTCAGTTACATGCTGACAGCTTTTGTTCAATCGAATTAAAAATAAATACCAAAAGCCTTCCTTGTCTCCCTCGCTAACTAAAGCTCCAATCTTTTTAATCCCTTCGTTGCTCTTCTTTACGGCTCACTATACCCTCTTCCTTAAACAACCTAAGAGTGTAGTGTGTAGAGCGTAGCCAAACCTGCCAGAGATTGCGAGATCCAGAGGTAGTTTTTCTCTCCATCGTTGCTCCCATTTCTTTTGATTCATGGGTTACTGTTTCTTCTGTTTGGTTAGCGGGAAAAATCGAGTCTTCTGGAAACTTGGAGCGCAAGGGTTCTTACTAATGCATTGCGCTGAGTCTGTATTTTGTTAGAGTTTATTCTCGCTGAGATTTCAATTCTTGATCCCTTTACTGTCGTATCAAGTTTAGAGGTGGATTTATATTTGGGAACGTGAATTAGGCTCAGTAGTCAGGTAGTATGTGAGAATTGAAATGGGAATTAGGAAAACTGGATGAGGGAAAAAGTTGTGTTAGAGAAATGGGTTCAGGGAATTTGTCCAAATAGTGGTTGCTGGTGTTATGAGAGGTGAGGAAGTGGGAGTTAAACTCGTGTCTTATTAGTAATCTAACTATTCATGTGAGGCTTCTTTGCTGAATTGTCGAGTATTTTGATGGCTTTCCGAGTTCTGCTTTGTGCAATTATATACATATATAATTTTAACAGTTGGAAAAAAATTGAAAGATCACGTTTTTTATTTGAAGAGTTGCTGAAAGAGGAAATTTTGTAGTTTGATATTCATATTTATGGCGGTAATAGTTATGTGAATGTGATATTAATACTTGGCAGTCATGCTATTAGTGATTAAATAAGGATTAAATTCATGCTTATTTATCAACTAGTTGTTTTTTTTTCCAACAATTTGATATTATGATTTGAATATCTCTACAATGTCCAAGTAGTTTTATGTGATCAAACACAGTCCTTGATATCCTTTAAAAAGACCATTCTCAGGGGACTTCTCACTATTTATGTATTTCAATAATCTGTCATTCGTCATTGTTGGCAGATTAAAAGTGAAGAGCTTATTTTCAGATGATGATAATAACCTGTTATGAACTCAAAGGCTTTTGTACTATTACTTTTTCAAGACCTAGGATATTTGCTGTGACTTGTTAAGGATAAGATTGATCCCAAAGCCTGTTTGGAACTTCTTTGTGGAAATCTTTATTTTATCACATTCACCACAGGATATCTTAGATTTGCTTCTTTTTTGTGTGTGTCTATTATGGCCTTTGAATGATTGCAAGTTTTACCCTTCTTGAATTGTTACTAGGAAAGTCCATCATGACTCTTCTAAACTGACTCTATGGTTTGTTATGTCTGGAAAACTGCTGCCTATCAGATGTCTAATGATGAGGAGAATCCTAAAGTTACCGAGGATCAAATATGTAATGAAATTAAAGCCACCTGGTACAATGGCCTGCTCCAGCAGACCTCCATATTTGGTGTAGCTTCCGGATATTGTATTTCAGCAGGCCTTCTCTCTATAATTAACAAGTGGGCTGTCATGAAATTCCCTTATCCTGGAGCACTAACTGCTTTGCAGTATATCACTAGTGCTGCTGGAGTCTTTATTTGTGGTTGGTTGAAGTTTCTTGAGCATGATTCACTTGATCTTCTGACCATGTGGCGATTCCTCCCTGCTGCCATCATGTTTTACCTCTCCCTTTTTACCAACAGTGAGCTGTTACTTCATGCCAATGTTGATACTTTCATCGTTTTTCGTTCAGTAGTCCCTTTCTTTGTTGCAATAGGAGAGACCTTGTTCTTACACAAACCATGGCCTTCATTCAAGACATGGATCTCTCTTGGAACCATCTTTGCTGGAAGTGTGCTTTATGTCCTCACTGATTACCAGTTTACCATTACAGCTTATGCCTGGGCTGTAGCTTACTTGGTAAGCATGACTGTAGATTTTGTGTACATTAAGCATGTTGTTATGACCATCGGTTTGAATACATGGGGACTTGTGTTATACAACAATCTTGAGGCCCTCCTACTCTTTCCCTTGGAATTCCTTATAATGGGGGAACTTAAGAAGATAAAGCAGGATATGGTACATGAGGCACATTGGTACTCTTTTGATGTGATCTTACCAGTTGGTTTGTCTTGCTTGTTTGGATTGGCGATCTCATTCTTTGGATTTTCTTGTCGGAAGGCAATTTCGGCAACAGGGTATACCGTACTTGGTGTAGTCAATAAGCTCTTGACAGTAATAATCAACCTGGTTATCTGGGACAAACATTCGACCTTTATTGGGACGGTAGGGCTTCTCATTTGCATGCTTGGTGGGATTATGTATCAGCAGTCCACAAGCAACAAGCCTAAAGCTGCGCCTGCAATAAAAGCAGAACAGTCTCCAGAGGAACATCAGAAGTTACTTGAACTGCAAAACAACATAGAAAGCAGCAACGGTGAGAAAGAAGTCACTAAACCACAGTAGGGGAAATAAACAGGTTTCCAACTCAGAATTCTTTAGATATGGTGAGGCTTTTCTTCCTACAAAGATATTGGGAAGTGATTTATCATCTCTGACATGATCAATCGTCTGGTTTTGATCAAAATTTGTTGAATTCACGACCTTTTTTGGTAGTGACTTCCCCTGGAAAATTTCGGCTGTTGGTTTTATTTGATCTGGAAGCGGTGTTAAAAGCCATTCTTCTATTTTCTTAGAAAATCTCCATACGTAAACAATTCCAGTAGTGATGCTCTTCAAAGTTTATTCTGAGACCATCCTTTTTTAAGTCTAAAACCTCATTCATTAATTTTCGTTGTTACTGTGATCAGATGTACACTTCCTGAACTTTGTAAATGGTTCTAATTCTGTGGAAACTAGCATTCTATCAAAGATGTAACCCTCCCTTACATGAACGATATTGGTAAGTGGTCAATGGGATTGTGTAATTCCTTAATTCCTTCAAGATATTTATTCTCCTATAATGTTCATTTTACAAGTTATTGCATTTTGAGGCCAAATGCTGATGATTCGTAAACATAAAATGCAAACAGAATTGACTTTTGTGTGGCCTATGCATTCTTATATATATGAAAATCCCAATCAGAAAGTTTCAGGGACATGACATTACGGAACACGGAATGCTACCATAGAAGTTCGTCTTAAGCGGTGATAAAGCCATACTCCAGCGAACCCCTCTTGCCGGAAAAAGTCTCTAATTTTTATATATTTTTAGCTTATTAAATATTTAAATATTTTAGTGATAATTCATTGCAACACTTGTAGTTCATCTACTTGTAAGTTTTTTTCTTTTATTATTATAAATCCCTAACTTTATTGTATTCTAAAAAAAGTATTATTTATTTGTATATTATTATTAAAGTGTCACAAAATTTATTCTTTTTATTTTTTATATTTATTTAAACTAACGTAATTTTAATTTTACTTAAAATTTTAATAAAATATAATAAAAATTATTTGATAAGTAAATGATATTGTAAATAGTGATATGATATACTACATTTACCATTATGTTAATTCCCACAAAAGAAATTTTTTATTACTTAATGCCACAAGAAAGGTTGAATAGTTTAGTTATTTTATGTACTGAAAAAGATATGTTGGACAATATTGATCTTGATAATATTATTTATGATTTTGTATCTAGAAATGCACAGAGAAATTATTTTTCGTAAATCATGATCATCTATGTATTTGTTAGTGCAATTATCTTAGTGTTTTGCAGTCTAATATTGTTGTTCGATTGCTACTATTACTATTTTGTTATTACTGCTGCTATTTTTAGTAATTTTATTGTTATTGGCATTTGCAAAATATTATTTGTTAATATTATGATCATTTAATATTTTGTTGAATATTTGGACTTGTAAATTGAGTCATTTATGTATGGATATTAAAATTTAGTAATAAAAATATATTTTTAAAGTTTACATAGTTGTATATTGCTGATTTATTGAGGCTTTATTTTTTACTTCGCCAAGGGCCTATCAAACGTTAGGAATAGCCCTTATTAAAGTTTTATATTGAGAGTCACGTCCTTCGTAAGTTCTAACAGAGCTATATCATTATTAATCACCTCCTCTCAATTCTTCTTAGGTCTTTATTTTTTTTTCTTACAGTCCCTAAGTACAATCTTCTCACATCTTCTCACTGAAGTGTCAACATGTCTCCTTTTAGTATGTTTGAATCACCTAAAATCTCTCTTAATTTTTTATTAATATTGATCACCTTTAATTTGTCTCTTAATAGTACATTTCTGACCTTATCTCTTATAGTAAGGTTGCACATCTAACAAAGCATCATCATCTTCACCACCATTAACTTATGACTATGCATTTGTTTGATAGGCTAACACTCTGCTCTATAAAGCATGACTGACCTAAATGCCAAATGATAGAATTTACCTTTAAGATTGAGTGGTATCTTCTCACCCTAATCTGATATGGTGAACAATGTCCTGCTTTGAATGATAAATCATAGACGCCCAAAAAGTTACATAGTATAACTTATGAACCAATCTTTACTTTCACATCAAAAGCCACTCTGTGGTCTGAAAAGTTATATTTTAAGTACTTAATCTTAGTCGCATTTAATTTTAAACCCTTCGACTTTAACATATCTTCCAAAGTTCCAGGTTAAGATTGACATCTTTTTTTGTTTCATCCACTGAAATAATATCATCAGTAAACAACATAGATAAAAGTAAGAAAATAAATAAACAAACAAGAAAGAAAATAAATAAACAAATAAGTTAATAAAACAAACAAGCAATTGAAAAAATATTAAATAAATAAATAAAATAACTAAAGCAATAAGTACTACAAACAAAAGTTTTTATGTTAATTAAAGGACAAAAAAACAATAGCCTATAATTATGGAAGTTATATATAATTACATCCCAAAATGCTAGGAAAAATATTTAATTCATACAAAAATTATACAAATAGTTAGTGATTATTATGTTTAGTCCAAACAAAATAATTATTGGCAGGTGTTCAGACACCGATTGATGTAATTCTCATAATCAAATTAACCGTTAATAAATTGTCATAATAATTGCACTTCATGAATTCACTTTAAATCTAAAATCATGTCTTTCCAAAATTTATGTATTACACTATCGCTTAAATAAATAAAGTTGTGCACAAGTTCTAGAACTAAATGTTTGATGTTTTCCCCAAGTTGTGCAAGTTCTTAGTAGAACATATTACCAACATATTTAAATATTGTCGATCAACAAGTAACAAGGATTCATCTTGTTAGTAAATTCATTTGAATGCAAAGAGGAGCTCACTTACCTTCTTCATCAAAAGAAGTTGGCATCCTCGTTAGGAAATTTTCAAGATAAGCTCTAATCTCAATTTCGAACCGTAAAAGCATGTATCTTTCTCTCTATGTTGCATCTTTCCCCTTTCATTGTATGAGAAATTTTGTTCAACAATTTTACTTGTGTTGTTTCTAACAATCAAACAATTTTTCTTGTGCTTTTCTACCAATCAATGATCAAGGATTATGGTTATGTCCTTATTCAATTGTTTTTACACCATTGGAGGAGCACGTCTAGGATTATTCCTTTTTATTTCTTCCTTATTTTTATAAAATATGCACAAAAAGCTAAATTAAGATGAATCTTTAATTTTGCAAAAATTTTAGGTGGTAAGCAATATTACCAATTTTTTAATAACTTTGAAGAGGCCATCATACTTAGGAATATGTCCCTTATAACATTTTCTAATAATTTTCTTTCATATTTGCATTGTAAGTTTCAACAATGCTCTTTCTCCAACAGTGAAATTTAATGATATCGATGTTAGCTAACATACTTCTTCATCCAATGCGTATCCTTTCAAAGGTTATCTTTTACCTCTTTCAACAATTTTTGCTTATCCTTTGCAAAGTTATAAGTATTAGGATACTTACGTCCTATATGTTATTTTGCAACCTCCAATAAAGGAAGGGATTATTGGCCTAAAACCAATTCAAGTAGACTTTTCTCTATAGTGGAAGATCTTTGCTGATTAAATACAAATTGGACATTATCCAACATTTCTAACTAATTTCATTGGCTAGGACTAGTACCTTATGTTGTCCTCCATCAAAGCATTAATCTTTTTAGTTTGTCCATTTTTTGGTGATTAAAAATAAAGTTTTTTAGTTTAGTCCCCCTCAAATTAAACAATGAAGTCCATAATCCCCCTGTAAAATGAGGGTGCTAATCACTTATCTTATCTGTTGGAATGCTAATCACTTATCTTATCTGTTGGAATGCTAAATTATTTTATCACATTTTAATAAAATAACTCAATAGAAATTTCTATTGAACAAACTGGTAGAGCAATGATGACGACTTCATATTTAATGGAGCGATCCACCATAACTAGTACCTAGGCTTTATCATCAACCTTAAAAATCCCACAACAAAATCTAAAGACGCCAACATTTATAGTCTCTCTAAAATAGGCAATGTTGGAATTTTGTCTTTTAATTTTATCTTGTTGGTACACCAAACAAATTAATGATAGGCTTTTATGTCTTATTCCATATTAGGCCACACATGTGATCGTGATAGTAATGCCACCATATGTTCTCTTTATGGGTATTTTACCTACTGCACATCATACGATTCCTATAAAATCCACTAATTTCAAGAACACATATTTTGTCTCCTTTTTCAACAAGCAATCCATCATCAAGCCAATATTGTTTAGTGATGTCATCATATGTTTCTTATATTGAATGACAATAATTACATCAAGCTTACCTGTTTAACAAATTATATCTATCACGTAAGCTTCACTTTTAGATAGATTATAATAGGTAGCACATTCCTCTCCTACTAAGAATATCTATTATTTGGTTTCATTTTTCCAGTTTGTGCTCCTACACTAAGTCATATTCAACCAAGATATCCTTTTATCTTACTTGCTTAGCTGACAATTTCTTATGTACTTTAAAAAGTTTTGTTATATTATATGTTCGAACTATAAACATTAGCCACAACAATTTTACATGTCATAACCTTAGATAGTGTACCGCTATAACCATTTCCTTCTTATGGACATGACATATATGTTCTGCTTTATTTTCTTGCTTTCAAATGCTACTAGATATTCCTTTTGACAATAACAATAACTTTATCTGATATATACATCAAATGGAAATTGAAAGTTTGAAAACCTTAAATTTGATTAAGATGCAATAGAATGCTTAACTTCTCAAATGAATTTATTTAATACTCTGACCATCATCATTTCCTTTTACAACAAATCAGTGAAATGAGTAGCTTTTTAAGAATAACTTTGGATGAATTTCCAATAATAATTTGCAAGTCATAAGAAAGGCCACAATTCTAACACTTTAATAAGGGCTGACCACTCCAAAATAGTCTACAATTTATGAGAATCTATCTGAACTTGACTTTTACTCAGTAAGTGTCCTAGATATTTAATTTCAAACCTTACAAATTTACACTTTGTCCATCTTAACATACAATTAGTTCTTCCATAAGCATTTAAACATATGTTGCAAGTAGATAATACGTTCGTTCATAAAGTTGCTATATTCCACAATATCACTACAATACAACTTTAAAAATTCATGCAAAAACTCATATGTCACGTCATTGATTAGATTATTAAATTTGATAAGGGCATAGGTCAAGTTGAAAGGCATTACCTAAAATTTATGGGCACCATACATAGTAATATGTAGTTTATAGCTGATTTTGATCTACAATCTTAATTTGCTAATAACTTGAACGAAGGTCCAATTTTGAAAACATTAAAGTATTTCTTGATCTATTCATCAAATCATATACTTGTGGAATATGGTATTTGTTTTTTATGGTTGCTTTATTTAAAGCTCAATAATCAAAGCACATTCGTAATGTATCATCTAGCTTCTTTAGAAGAGATCATAAGACTTATAAGGAGCTTCTGAGGGAAGCACATGCCTTACTTCTGCCAATTCTCCTAACTGTTTTCATAAAACCTTTAATATAGATTCAATCATATTAGATGCAATATTTTTTAGATAGATAATTTTCTTATATCTATAAAGAATATCTATTTTATTTTTAATAATCTTTTTATATTTTTATAAAATACTAAAAATCTATAAAATATAAAATAAAGATATTTTGAATGGTTTGAATAAAAAACATTTATATCTATTTTATATTATAATTACTCTTTTTGTTATAAATTTACTTATTTCATTTATGAATTATGGCAAATATATGACAATGGCTAAATCAATAGTAGCCAACACACTCCCTAAATCCATTTTTATCTTAGAAGAATTTGCTCCAACTAATCATGTCAAATGATGAATTCCAGATAAAGAGAGAGGAGTGACATGCTCTTCCTTCTCTCTGCATTGAGTGCCTTCAGCTTTTATTCCAGCCTCCTTGTGATATTCCCCATGAGAGTTCTTTGAAAATTTTCTACCTTTCAGTCAACTTTGTTTCTCAATCTTTCACCTGATCACCTCTTCTTTTTATTCTGAAAAGTTATTCTTTCCTTTCTCTTTATCAACTAAACCTAATGCAGCCTGACTCCAATGATGATTTCCCCCCTTTACCCTCTCCAAAATCTTCCTCCCTTATCATCCCTACCAAAAAACAACTCTCTTCTTAACCTCTGATTCACGCCCAGTAGATTCAGCAGACTCTGCTACCCTCTTCCACCACCTCAAACCCTCCTCTTTCCTCCCAAATAATACCCTGCAGCCTAAGCAACCTCTCACCGGTTCTTCTTCTCTTAATATTCTATGGAACAAAAGCTAGAAACAAGTTGTGGGTGAGCCAACTAGTGTTACTCTTCAGTATAACCCACTAAAAGTTATTGATGACAAGCCAGTAGTGCTTCCAGATATTGAGACCCTGCGGAATGGTGCAAGAATATAGGAATCCTCCCTAATAGGATTCTTCATGGAACGACGACCTGGTTTTCCTATCATTAAAAAATGGGCTGTTAGTCATTGGAAAAATATAGGACTATCTGATGTTCTTCTTACTGAAGACAATATGGTTTTATTCACTTTTACCTCTCAAGACGAAGCAAATAAGACATTAGAGGAAGGTTTTTGGCATGTAGCACAACTTCCTCTATTCCTACAAAAATGGAAACTATGTATTAAGCTTGAAAACATTAAGGTGCACAACTTTCCATTGTGTATTAACTTACATAGAATTTCGTTAGAGTATTGGACTACACAAGGACTCAGTTCCTTAGCTAGCTTCATTAGTTGACCTCTATGTATGGATGAAGCCACTGCAAAGAGGAAGAGAGTTGGCTATGCACCGATATTTGTCAGTGTGGACAAATCAAAGAAATTTCCAGACTATATCCTAATTATTAGGCTTAGCATTGACAATGCCTTGCAAGAAGACATGATTTATGACTCATGTAGTTAGAAACCCTTGGTTATTATGCAAAGAAAGGTGTGGAAACCAACTAGTAAGGTTTTTCTAAAGGTGATTATGGGAAATTAATGGGTCTTGAAGATGATTTTAGTTTGCCAAATGCTCCTCAGCTGAACCTAGATAAACCTTACACCATTTCAAAGAATTGAGGAAAATATCAAAACACCTCCACCAAATGTTAGGGGAACAGAATGTGTTCAGGTGGTGGATACAGAGAATGTCATCCAAGAGGAGGCTAATGTGTTTGAACAGGTTCAGGTTGGTGATAAGGAGATGGTTCTCCATAATGAGGCAGATTTAACAAATGCTACCCATTCCTTACCCTTTGGTGGTAAAATAGACTCCCTACATGAGGAGGATGCTACTTCTTACACTAATTCCTATAATGAAAAGGTGACTGATGGAATTGAGCTTGAAAACCTTCAAAATGTGACCAGTACAAGAAGTCACAGGAGTGGAAGGAGGAAAGGGCTAAAGGTAAAAATTATGTCAGTCCTAATATGGACTGTTTGTGGTCTTAACTACCCAGAAAAGCTAAATGCTTTGAGGGATTTTGTCAGGAGGATTAAGCCTCTTATCGTAGTTTTGCTAGAAACTAAAATTAGATATGAGAATATGAATAAGGTAAATATTTTTTGTTCTTTTTGGTCTTTTTTATCCATCCATCATTATCATCAATATGGCAGAATCATTATTGGTTTTAACGTTAATTTTGTCAAAATGGAGGAGATATTTTCTAATGAGTAGCTGATACATCTTTAAATCCACTTCATTTTGGAAGGAACTACTATCTACTCTTCTTTTTTTTATGGTTTCAACACTGCATTTCAAAGAAGCTCTCTATGGGCCACTTTAAAAGGCATTCAAAACACCCTATCTGGTCCCTGGATGATTGCAAGTGATTTCAATTCTACAATCTTCAAATCTGAAGCAGAAGGAAATTGTAGCCTAAGGAGCTACAATGAAGATCTAAAACTATGTGTGGAGCATATGGGTGTAACTGATCTCAAAATGGAAGGTCACTTCTTCACATGGACTAATAAACAAAAAGATTCTTTACTGAATCGGAAAAATTAGATAGGGCTCTTGTTAATGGAGAATGGCTTCTCTAATTTGCCAATAGTAAGGTTGTATTCATGGATCCTCTCTTCTCTAATTATACTCCATTTCTAATTGAGGGGCTCTTCTAGAAGTCCTTTACCCCACATCCCTTTAGATTTAATAACTATCTTGTTAAAGTAGATGGGTTTGGTGACGCAATTAGGAGGGGTTTATCAGTTCAAGTTTCGGGCTCTAGGCAATTCGTGTGCTGCCAAAAACTAAAAGCAATTAAAGCAGAGTTGAAGGTGTTAAAAGCTTCTCATTCTCCTAGTAATCAAACTGCTATTGATAAAGCTAAGGAAAGGCTAATTGCAACTCAAATTTTACTCTCTCATAATCCTAATGATTCGGACCTTCTTTCGAAGGAAAAGTTAGAACTTGATTGCTACCTAAGAGGAGTCCAATATCATTTCTCACTCATCCATCAAAGGGCTTTAATTAATTGGCTCAAGGAAGGGGATAAAGCTTCCAAGTTCTTTTTCAATTCCCTGTCTAACAGAAGGAATGTTAATAAAATATGCTTGATTACTAGTATGGAGGGAAAAATCCTCAATGATCAACCAAGTATCTTGGAGGAAGCTTTTAATTTCTATAGAGGTCTTTTAGGTTAAGACATGGGTTCTTTTTCCTCTATAGACTCTCTTAAGGACATTATTATCAATAGAATTTCACCTGAAGCTGCTAGGGGGTTGGTGGAAGACATTACTGATGATGAGATCAATGCTACGATCTTTACAATGAATTGGAAGAAAGCTCCTGGACCGTATGTAGTTAATGGCTTTTTCTTTCAAAAGACGTGGATTATTATTGGACCAATAGTAAGAGAGGCCATTCATGAGTTTTTTGTTAAAGGCGTGCTCCCAAAGGAGTTTAATAAAACATTTCTATGTTTAATTATCAAAACTCCTAGCTCCTCTACTTTTGGTGATTTCAGGCCGATTGCAAACACTAATTTTCTCTACAAAATCATTGCTAAGATCCTAACAAAGTGGTTAAAGGAAGTTCTCAATCTCATTATCAGTGAAAATCAAAATGCCTTTATGAAGAATAGAGATATTGATGATAACATTCTTTTTGCTCAAGAACTCCTTAAAGGATATACCAGACTGAACTCTTTCCCTTACTATGCCGTTAAAATTAATTTGAACAAAACTTTTGTTTGCATCAATTGGCCTTTCCTATTTAGGGTTCTTAAGGAGTTCAATTTTCCTAATCTTTTTATTAACTGGATCAAAGCTTGTGTCATAAATACTGCCTACAATGTATTTATTAATGACACACCTTCTAGAATTTTCAAGGGAAAGAGAGGAATTAGACAAGGGGATCGCTTGTCTCCTTAATTATTTATCCTATATATGGAAGTGCTCATGCTAATGATCAAGGCCAAAGTCTCTTATAATCTTAAATTCAAGTTCCACTCCAAATGTAGAGGACCTTCACTCACTCATCTTTATTTTGCAAATGATCTTATTCTCTTTTCTAAAGCACATCCAGACTCTTTTAAGCTACTAATGGACAATCTCAATGGGTTCTATAAGACGTCAGGTTTTTAAGTGAATTTTCACAAAAGTCTCTTTGTAATCTCTACTACGACAGAACCTCTCCAAGACATTATTTCCTCTCTGACTGGTATGGACAGGAAATTTCCTCCTCTGTATTATCTGGGTCTTCTTATGTCCACCAAAAGATTATTCTTCAACGGCTGTTTACCTCTTATTGAAAAAATTCAAAGGAGACTCAACAAATGGACTAATAGATTTTTGTCTTATGGTGGAAGAGTCTAAATTATTAAGTTTGTTTTATGTTCCCTCCATCTTTATTAGAGTACTCACATTTCCTTGTCAAAGAAACTAGTCAAAATCGTGGAGAAGATGATGAGGGATTTCTTATGGGGTAAAGCAAATGGAGGTTCTGGTTTTCTTAAAGTTAAATAGACTGATCTGTGTAAACCAAAGAAGAAGGGAGGTCTAGGAATCATTTCTGTAAGAGTTGCTAATAATGTCTTTTTGATTAAGATACTTTGGAGAATGATCCAGGATAAGCATTCATTATGCATGAAATGGCTTCATATTTACTTTTTGAAAAGGAATAACATATGGTCCCTCTTTATAAGGCCATCCTATTCTTGGTTCCTTAATTAGATTTTAAATAAAAGGGATGAAGTTGCTAATGATGTTTTATGTAAAATTAGGAATGGACAGACTGCTTTCCTATGGCACGATAATTGGACTGGTTCAAGTTCTCTTTCCTTAAACCCCATTGCTATTTCTGCTTTTCTAAGGCTAGATCATAAATCAAAGGTGGTTGTTCTTATCAATCAAAATGGATGGCTTCAATTTCCAGATGCAATCCATTATCTTAAACCTTTTTACCTTTTTGTTTCTAACTCTTAGGATTGTTATCTGTGGAAGGGGTCTCCTATTGAGAGCTTCTCTAACAAAACCTAAAGGAAATGGTTCTATCACCCTAATCAAGACGATCCTTGGGGTAAGGTTATCTGGTGTAATATTCTCAGACCAAGTTCTATTTTCCTTCTATGGCTGGTAGTTAGGAATAGAATAGCAACAATGAACAGACTTCAATTTATCCAGAATTTGGATCAAGTCTGCTGTTTGTGTAAGAGAGGAACTGAAACTAGGGAATATTTATTCTTTCTATGCCCTTTTTCCATTGTTATCTAGAATAGGATCAAAATTTTCCTCTCTTGGCATGGGTTCTAATTCACTCATCGAGATAGCTAAGTTCCTAGTAGAAGCACAAGCTTCCATTCCACTCTGGAAGAGAAAGGTGCTATTTCTTGCCATATCTACTCAAGAGATATGGAAAGAAAGAAATCAACGAAAGTTATAAAACATGGAACGATCAGTAGATTTAGTACTATAATCTATTATTCAGAAAGGTAGAGAATAATATTCATGCTGGGAAATGGAGCAAGATCATTCGAGACAAAGGAATGGGAGTTAGATCTTACCTGAGGAAGTCTGTTACTGCAAGTCGCTGGGAGAGCTCCTCTATGCCCTTTACAAAAACAAGAGAAGATGGGTAAAGTAGCCATCATCTGATGAAGTTCTATACACGACGAGTTGGGAGGTTCTTACCGGAATGGCAATGCGGAGGTTTTTACCGTTATTGCAAGACTAATTTAGAACATTCCTAAGATGCTCTGAGGATGGGTGGGCTTCCTTTACTTCTTTGGAGCAAAGCAAGAGTTGGATGTCGTTTTTACGTGTTGTTTTACTCAGTGTGACCAAACGATGTCGTGCCTTCACAATGTCTTTGATGTAGTAACTCTAATGGTGCTATTCTTATTGGAGAGTGATGCTACTCTCCAATAGTCATTATTCCTTCCTCATCATTTATTAATTTAATGTAAATTTCTCAAAAAAATCAAAGCACATTAGTAATGTACCATCTAGCTTCTTTAGAAGAGATCATGAGTATTATGAGGAGCTTTTGAAGGAAACACATGCCTTACTTTTGCCAATTCTCCTAACTGTTTTCATAAAACCTTTAATATAGGTTCAATCCTATTAGATGCAATATTTTTCAGATAGATAATTTTTTATATATCCATAAAGAATATGGATATAATTTTTTTAATAAACTTCTTCATATTTATATAATATTTAAAAATCTATAAAAATATAAACTAAAGATATTTTGAATGGTTTGAATAAAAAACATTTATACTTATTTTATATTATAATTACTCTTTTTGTTATAAATTTTACTTGCTTAATTTGTGAATTATGGCAAATATATGGCTTAATGGCTAAATCAGTAGTAGCTAACACACTCCTTAAATCCTTTTTTTATCTTTAGAAGAATTTGCTCCAACTAATCATGTCAAATGAATAATACTTTTTTTAAACTTGAAGAGAAATACGCAAATACATGTTATATTTTTTAATAATGTATATTTGTAACAACGAAATACTATTCTTCCTACCTCAAGTGATCACTAATGGGGTAGTTTGTCTATCCTTCAATCCAGAGACGAGTAAGGAAGGAGAGGGGAGGCTCTCAAAAGAAAACGTGACTAGAATGAAGAACATGAAGTTTATGATATTTTATCTCGAAGACCCAACTAAGCAAAGAGGCCTCTCTGTCTTGATCTCGATAGAGCATTATCGTGTATCAATATAAAGGAAATTTTAATTAGTTATAGTGTGACTAGGCATGTCAATGTGCCATGGGTATAATATGTAAGAGTATGTATGAAGTAGGGTATGTGTGAAAGATGCTAAGTATGAAAAATCTAACTGTGAAAGTA
>JANZXR010000003.1:7962048-7974170 GCA_027575705.1 Erythroxylum echinodendron
CCAACTTGGCCTGCCATTTATTTGTTAAAGCAAAAAAATTTTCATAACAAAGTCGTTTTGGAAAAATGGGAGGGCATACCATGGTCAGCCCGTGGTCCACCTATAGCCTAGACAAAAACAGGCCTGGCGGGTCAGGCCATTATTACCATCCATAAGTGCGATAATTCTAAGGGATGCATTCGATATATGACTCCTGTAAAGGGAACAACACTAGGCTCTAACTATATTATATAATAAATTTTCCTATTTGGTAGTAATTTTATTGGCATCACCTTTTGTCAAGATTCTAGCAAATAAGCAAGGTATGTGCTCTCCCTACATTTTAGGCCATTTATGAGATAATATGAGGCTTAAGATTACCACTATCACATGACTGCCATATCTAACAAAACAGGAAGCTTGTTCTTTTATGAACATGATTTTAGATAAGTGTCGACATATCATTGCCTTACGTTAATGGAGGAAGTCTATGCCAAAGATTATATTGAAATCATTTAATGTTATAATTTATCTTTCCAACTCAACCTTCTACATTTACAAGTACATTGTAAGTCATTCCAACAACATCCTCTGCTTTTGTATTCACCATTTTCATCTAGACTATGTTGTTACTTACATTCAATCCAAATTTGACAAATTAATTTGTCCATAATGAACATTTTAAAGGTATCTTTTTTTCAAACACCTCCTGTTTGTTTTCATACGTTAGTATTTTGACGTATGATTATATGAGACAACAGGCAATGATATGAAAGACGACGAATACAAACAGTGAAAGGTCCAATATAGTTTAGATCTCTTATGTGCACTTTGTAAACAGTAAATACATATAAATAAGCCATCAACTAATGTAATTGCTATAATCAAATTAATTATCAACCAATAACTATCATAGTAAATTGTGGTGATTTTTACCACCTTAGAGTAATTCTCATCTTTGCAAAATTTATGTATTGCACTATCACTTAGTAAATAAAATGTACATAGATTATAAAGTCAAATGCGTGATACCTTCTAGAAATTATTCAAATCCTTGCTATAACATCTTATTAAAAACAACACTTAGTAAAAATTTTGCTAAGATGGAGAGTTTGTGGAGATCAATAATATGTTATCAACATAACTAAATTTTATTGGTCAACAAATTACAAAATCTCATCTTGTTACTAAATTTATTTAAATGCATAGAAGGCACTTACAACTGCTGACTTTAGGCAATATTGGGAGATTTTCTTAAAATTAAACACAAAACATAAGAACTAAAAGCTACTCAAGAAGGATTCACTTAGAACTTGTGGTTCATATGACATATTGAAAAACTCAACACAATGCACATACCTCACTGTAAGAAAATTAGTAATTAGCGATGGAAAATTACCGACGAAAACGAAGCCTTAGCAAATTACCGACAAAAATTATGTTTCGTCGGTAAAATTGTCGATAAAATTTTCATTTTGCAACGAAAAAATATCCGTCTATAAATATAGAGGCAAATCATACCGAAAATTTATGATGGAATATAACAACAGTAGAAAATTACTGTAGGTAAAAAAGGCAAGAATGTTTGGCGGAATAAATAAGTTTAGGGTTTACGAACGAAACTTATTCCTTCGATAAATTCCGTCAGTAAATTTTAGAATAAACGTCATCGTTTGCTTCGACTTTAACATTTTTAATAAAACAAAAATGATATCGTTTTGGTTTATCGACGAAATAATTTCTGTCAGTAAATTCTGTCGATAAATTTTAGAGTAAACGTCATTGTTTACTTCGACTTCAGCGTTTGTAATAAAACAAAAATGATGTCATTTGGTTTAACACCAAATGACATTGTTTTCGTTTAAGCTAAAACTACAACCCCCCCCCCCCAATCGCATATGCCTTTTTTTTTCTCTCTTTTATCGTCATCGTTGTTGCAATCCCGCTGTTCGTCCGAGCAATCCCACCGTCCTAGCGTCATCATGCCTATCGTTACCAAAGCCCCCTCCTCCGTCTCTCGTGCCACCGCGTCCTCACCGCCATCCTTGTCACATCTGCTTTAGGTATGGAATCCACTAGATCTTCTCTTCTTAGCATACACTACAATGTGTGAGGATTCAAATAATGCTTGAACTTTAATAGATGATGTCATATAATTTATCTTGAGATCTATTGTGAATGTTGTGAGTTTTGATATTATGACTGACCAAATGCTTGATAACCCTTTAGCAAGTTTAAAACAGTGAAGCAAACAAAGAGAATCTTTGCTCTCAGAAGGAAATGTGCTGTAGATGATGAAGTACATAAGTTTCAAATAGGCCCAATTTATCAAAGAAGTAAAGTACCCTAACTTGCAAGCTAACGTGGTGCTTGTGAAGAAACCAAATGGAAAATAGTTAATGTACTGATTTTGTATATCTAGATCGGGTGTCATTGACACTTTGGACATATAAAAATGGGATTGAAAATTGAATAAATATTGAACGGAGTATTCATCGTACCCTATTGAGAAAAGACAAAGCAAACACAAAGAAAAGGAATTAAAAAGGATAGTACAAAGGTCAATTTGTAAAATAAAAAATATCTTAAACACCCAATTTTACATGCCTAAGAGGTTAGTTTGGTATAAAAAGAGTTCTGTAAATTTAGAGAGAATAAATTGAAATGAATTTAGGGGTAATGTAAATAAAATATGCTAAAAAATTCGAAACAAAAACATTTAGTTAAATGTCTAGGAGTTTTCGATTTTATTTGAGGCTTAAAATAAAATATATAGATTGATATCTTAGGGGTAAAATTAAAATCAAAGCAAATAGTTGAATATCTAGGAGTTTATGATATTACCTAGCTTAAAATTAAGATATGCAGTTACCTATGAGTTTATGGTCTTAGCTAGGATTTGAAATAAAGATTAACTTCTAATTAATCTTTGTTTGCAATCAATTTAGCACCAATTAAAAAAAGAAATAGAAACTCATCTTCTTCAAAAAATCATCCTTAAAGTTGCCATCCTTAAATGATTGAAGAAGACTCCCAATACAAATCCAAGAAGAGAACATGAAATATTTGGAGAAATCCACTTAGGAACAATTCAGGAGCATGGCACTTTTAGAGTGGAGTTGTCTTAATCATCCAAGAGTCGATAGAAAATATGACAATAGTAGATTGTGCACTAGCTAAATAAGCTACAAATAAATTTTAAATACACAGTAAACAGGACTTGATGAAAAATATATGCTTAAGGAAAGTCAAATGTAGTCTGTAGCTTTAATTATTTTTTTTAATTTATTCATTGTAGAAAAACATTTTAATGTAGTTCTCCAACTGTTTAGAAATAAAATTAATTTATTTATTCATTTTAATAAAACATTTTTATGCCAATTGTAGTCCTTTTCAAACAGTGGTGCATTCCTACCAGTTAACTAATTAGCATCATATGTTTATGTTTTAGCTTAAATAATATATTTTCTCTGTATTGCATTATATATTAAAACTCAGATTGCCTTATTTTCTGATTTGCTTGCTTTAATATATTAAAAATGTAACAAAACTATTGAACAAGTGTATTATATTAAATATGAAATATTATTTTTTTGCATGCCCTGTTTTGTGTTGAAGAGTGTTGCTCATCCTTCTTTATTATAGTCTATAGTTGTCCGTCCATCTAGGTAAGTCGTCCAACTAATGTCTACCATATGTGTTGTTTTAATAATACGATTATAATGCGTTTGGGTTTTGTGTGAATACAAAGGAGGTCCTAATTTTGTGTTGTTGTTTAAAGTATCCTTATAATCGTTGATGAGTTTTTATGTTCTTCTTTAATAGTCTAAGTACTTATGTTTGGGTTTTGTTTGGATCACTAATGAGTAGATGTATGATTACATAAGTATTTACTATATGTGGAATAGGTTGAGATCTTACGAATGATTTGAGGCATAATAAATCCCTAGGATGGTATATAGGCTGGAAACTTATGATACAACTCCCATAAGACTTATTGGTGAAAAATTCAACCAGCCTAAGAGTCACAGCGAGAACTTGCTTTCTTGATTCACATGTGTAAACAATGTCACGTACCATAGTACTAATATCAATTGTAGGTGATTAATTCAATTGATTAATAGTTAAGGGATGTTGTGTAAAGTAAAGATTAAATGTTCTGTAAACTTAAGGGACATAAAAGATACTAACTATGAAATCACTTTTTTAAATTAACAGTTTTACATAAATGAATAATGTTGATAAATCTTAGAAGTATAGACGATTAACACCTAATGTTTTCATTAATCCTGAGTTTATTGAGGGAGTTGAAGCTTTTATTATGTATGTTCTCAACCTGCATATATGGATGGCCCAAAGATCAGATGTCCATGTAAAAAGTACAAACATATTTGTTTCCTTCCTATTAATGAAGTGAATTGCCATTTGCTGAGAAAAGGGTAGGTTCCAAATTATTTAGAGTGGACACCACATGTACAGCCATTAATTTGTAGATCCTCAAGGGGTAATGAACTAAACTTGTCAGTAAATGTGGATGTGTTTGACGGGAGGATTGGATTTAGAACAAATAATGTGGATGCAACTAAAAATCCTTATAAGCATATGGTTTATGATGCATCCGGTTATACCTTTCAGGAAAATATAGAAATTCTTAAAGAAGAACCAAACTCACATACAAAACAAATTTTTGACTTACTACACTCAGTTGACCAAAAATTATGGCCAAATTGTGAGACAATAACTCAATTATTTTCAATTACTCAAATATTGAACATAAAGTCTGAGAGCATATTTTTTATCATATTTTTGATAAAATTCTTGGATGGTATAATGAATCATTGTCTCCTGATCATACAATGGTTGATAGTTTTTACAATATGAAGAAACTTATTAGGAGTCTTGGTTTGCCTCAGTGGCGAAGCTTGGCTAATTTTTAAGGGGGGCCGAGAGGAGAGAGTGGCTAGACTTCGCAATGAGTGAGAGAGGAGGAAGTGGCTGGCAAAAAGACGAAGCATGCGTTCAAGCATAGAAGAGGCCAGAGTAAGGGTGGCGGTTGCCACCCCGGCCTACCGCCACTGGTTTGCCTATTAAAAAAATTGATTTTTGCATATTAAGTTGTATATTGTATTAGGGAGATGATGTGGAATGACAAGAATACAAATTTTGTGGTCAATCTAGGTTCAAGCCTAAAAAGAGTTATATGAAACATAAATTGGTATCCTGGAAGCAGATGTATTATTTCCCGCTAACTCCAAGACTTAAAAAACTATATGCTTCTAATGTTATTGTATCTCACATGAGATGACATAATGAACACAAACAGGAAGATGGAATAACGAGTCATTCATTGGATGCACTGGTATGGAAATATTTCAATAACACCTATCATAAGTTTGCAGCTGAAAATTGAAATGTTAGGTTGGAATTGTCGACGGATGGATTCCAATCTTTTGGTCAATCTAGCCAACAATATTCATCATGGCCAATAATAATTACTCCTTATAATTTGCCTCTATGATTGTGTATGAATGAGACATATATGTTCTTGACAGTAACTGTGTCATGGCCTACAAATCTAAAGCATAAAATTGAGATATTCTTACAACCATTGGTATCTAAATTACAGCATCTTTGGAAATATAGTGCAGAGGCATATGATGTGTCTCTGAAACAAAATTTTGTGTTGGGAGCAGCTTTGATGTGGACTATTAGTGATTTTTTGGCATATACTATGTTATCTGGATGGAGCACAACAAGGAAATTGGCTAGTCCTTATTGTGCAATGATTCTGATGCATTTTATCTTCCAAACGAAGGCAAAACATGTTGGTTTGACAATCACAGGAAATTTTTTCCTCCAGATCATTCATTTAGATGTAATAAATAAAAGTTCATTAAGAATAGGATGGTGCAAACACCTCCTCCCCCTCACAAAGCTGATAAAGAGATATTACAAGAGATTGATAAATTAGGGTTGCTGAAAGTTATAGAACTTAAAGCTAATGAAGTTAATACAAGCATTAGTAAAAACTTTGGTCAGAGAAAACGAAACATCTTTTGGGATTTGCCACATTGGAAAACTAATTTGATTCGTCATAATCTAGATATGATGTACATTGAAAAAAATATTTTTGACAATTTGTTCAATATCATAATGAACATTGAAGGGAGGACAAAAGACAGTGCAAAATCACAGCTGATTTGAAACTCTTTTTCTTTTGGGATTTGTCACATTGGAAAACTAATTTGATTCGTCATAATCTAGATATGATGTATATTGAAAAAATATTTTGACAATTTGTTTAATATCATAATGAACATTGAAGGGAGGACAAAAGACAATGCTAAATCACAGCTGATTTGAAACTTTGTTATAGAAGGAATGAATAAGATAAAGCTCTTCGTACCGGTAAATATCCAAAAACATATGACACTTTGGACAAAAAACAAAAAGAAATATTTTGTGAATGGTTGAAAAGTTTAAAGTTTTCCAATGGTTATATTTCAAACTTGACAAGGTGTGTGGACATGAGGAAGTACAAATTATTTGGGATAAAAAGTCATAATTATCATGTGTTAACGCAAAGGCTAATTCTAATTTCGTTTCAGAAGTTGCTACCGAATAAGGTTTGGGAAGTTATAACAGAATTAAGTTTGTTTTTCAAAAGCTTAACATCATCTGAAATAAAGTTAGTTGAAATGAAAAACATAGAAAGGAAAATTTCAATAATTTTGTGCAAATTAGAAGAGATTTTCCCTCTAAGCTTTTTTGACTGTAAGGAGCATCTACTTGTGCATTTAGCATACGAGGCTAAACTTGTTGATCTAGTTCAATATCGATTGATGTATCCGTTTGATAGATAATTATAGTAAATATTTAAATTGAAGTAAAAACATGTTTTAATAACAGAATTGTAATAACCTTATTCGCTAATGTGGGTGTTTGCATCATTTGAAAAACAATGTCAAAAATAAGGTTAGAGTTGAAAGTTCGATATGTAATGCTTATTTAGTGGAGAAAGCAAGTACATTTTGTTCACATTATTTTGAGCCGCATGTGTAAACAAGAGAAATAAAAGTTCCTCGTAATGACTATGAGGGAGGAACGGATGATGCTGATAATAACTTATTCATTTTCGCGTATCCTAGATGAACGTATGGATGTTCAAAAAGAACAATGTTAACAAAGAAAGAAATAAAGGCTGCCCATGGTTATATTTTATTGAACTATCAAAAGATTCAACCTTTCATGTAGTAAGTTGAAGTTGATTTTGATATTTAGTGTTATTTACAACTGAAATACATAATAATATTTTTAGATTATACAAGGAATGGTTATGTGAGCTAATGCCTAAGAAAACACAGGATGATATTAATAAAGAAGTTGGAAGATACTTTTCTTGATGGTTCGAGAAATATGTAAGTTTTCGTTTACAATTATTGAAATGATTGAATTATAAGAATAAAATATTCAAATGACATTATACTATTTAATATGATAATATCTTTTGTAGGCCTTGGAAAATTCAATAGAAAACAAATTCATATATGATCTTGCGAAAGGACCTTTGCGAACTATTAAATCATATCCAGTATATTTCATTAATGGATACAAATATCATACAGAATATCATAGTCATAGCATGGCAACAGTAATTAGATAGCGAGGTTTGCATATAGGGAGAATTGATGGATTACTATGGTAAAATTATTAAGATACTTGAAATTGAGTACCTTGCGTTGCCAATAAAGCGAAGTGTGATATTTTAAGTGTGACTGATTTGATTCGATTCCTTATGTTAGTGCAAAAGTACATAGCCGATACAATCTAGTTGAAATCAACCAGCTAAGAAGATTTAGACAATTTGAACCTTTCGTGTTAGCAATGCAAGTGATCCAAGTGTATTATGCCCCTTTTTCCAGTTTACGATGAGATAAGTCAAATTGGTTGGTCGTTTGTAAAGTTAAACATAGAGGTGTTTTTGAATCATATGGAAAAGGAAAACAGAAAATTGAAAGTAAAGCTTTTCAGAAAGATATTTATGGAATAAATGCATCTGTTACATATGATGAGAATGAACCTTTGAACAATCCAAACAATAAATATGTTGAAATTTCATTTTAAGAGGATGAGGAGGGCGAGAATCTAAAGAGGAGCTTGAGTTTGATTCTAATTCTTCAGAAAAAGAAGATGATGATTTTGATTTACAATTAAGTGATGATAGCGATTAATTTATATTTGTAATAGAATATTATATTCAATAAATCAATTATTGAATCAACAATATATTGTTATACATTCATTGAAATTGATATATTTATGGAATATTCAATAAAATATGAATTTCATGTTAAAATATGTCTCCAAAGAGAAAACAAGATATGATGCGACCAAGGTTCAAATCATGATTTGGAGCCAATTACTTTCTAGGTGAAACATCACATTTTGCAGCTGCAATAGAATCAGATATTGTACCTCTAACTACTACACATGGAAATGAGGTATCACCCTCTATGGTTGCTGCTACACCATCCACCACCTCTATACTGATAAAGATATCAGGAGTAAACGTTGCAGATGAAGGAGGCAATCTCCAGTCTAGAACTAAAGGAGTTGATGGAAGAACTTACATCACAATTGTCAACAATCTGTAACTGAAAATTATATGAAATACCATATGTTTATAATTAAGTTATAGGTTTAAATTTAAAAATGATATAATTTTTTTATATTAGGTTGATTCCATCTAGACCGTGCTCAAGAAACATAACATCCAAGTTCAAGGAAAAGATTGATCTTGACGGTTATATATAGAAGAATATCTCTCAGGTAACAAAGAATTTTTATTATCAGCAGTTTGAAGTACAAAAAATATATTTTTGTATTTTTAATTAATTTTATACATTAATTAGATAAATATTGTAAGTTATAAGTAATTATCGTATGTTTTTCCTTTTTTTAGAATTTTTTTTGAGATTTTGAATTTGACGGGGTTATTTATAAAGTATGGAAGAGACGAGCTCGTATATGTTATAGAGACTTTGTTAATGCGATATACAAGACTGGTGTATGACCTCCTTATATTTATGAAGAAGTATGGAGTCGTTGGCAGCAGTATGGGACATTACATAAGGCAATATTCATTTCAAAGCGTAATTCTACCAACAGACATAAAGGACCGGGGGAGAGAGTATTTCCGTACACACTGGAGAATCTATTGCCCACCACAAACATGCAGAGAGACCTGTAAGTATTTGTACACACTTTACACTTATATTCTGGATTTTTTTACTTTGATATATTTCAATTTAATTTTATATGTAAATTTTGGAATGAAAATATGTACATTATGGAGAATTATAAATATTTGGTGCCATATATGGTTGTGTTATTGAGTTATTTTCTATGTTCAAAAGGGGATAAATATCATAAAAATAGAGAAAATTTTACCGAAATTTTTGTAAATTATCGTTCACTTATAACATTTTATTCTGATGCAGGAAAAATCTATGGGCAGAAAGTTTACATCACGTCAACTCTTTTTGTACACTCACATTAGAAACATGACGGTGTGACCTTCGTCAACACCAGAAGTAGAGAACTAAATATATGTAAAATTTATACTTTAATATTAATGCTTAATAATTATCACTTATTAATATAAACATTGCCTTCTGATAGGACCAAATACAAGAAAGCATTCAACGACAGTCTCAACAGTCTGAAGATGTTAATGAGAGTCAAACATATCTCTATGCAGTAATAGTAAGGACCGTCGTGGAAGGATCTTCGGCTTAAGTTCATTTGCGAACACATGTTATTCACAATCTTCTACATCTAGTACAGCAGTATCTAATAGACGATCAGCATTCAATGAAGTCCATGAGCTTCAGAGTATAGAATATGCACTAGCACCTCATTTACTAAAATTTGTTATAATTTCTATCAGCTCAGAAGTGGAAACAACAACACAATATATATTCGAAGTCCATAACGAAATAACAAGAGTGATCTTACTAACAAGCTCCTCAAAAAATCCTTAATCGTGGGTAAGACAAAGGATTTGTGAATGTTTATGATTTTCCATCTGCAGAAAAGCACCCCTGGAGGAAGAAGCCCCTGCACATAATAATCAACTAAAAAATAAAAAACAACTTCAAATTTTCACGAGAAACCCAGAAATCTGTTTCCACATAGTCAGCTCTCATTGACAATATACTCCAAAAATATCCACAAAAATCTGGAAACATGAACTAACAAGAAAATATTCTTTCCCAGACGAACTTAATTTATCTGGGGACATCGAAACTTGCAATTTGGTACAGCCTTAAAAGAAACAAATGGCTAATGGGAACAGGAAATGCCTCAGTCGATTAACCACCCAAGTTAAACGGTAGCTCCTTCATTTATTCCACGAATATTCGACATAGCAGTAACTTCCCTGCATTGTACGTGGAAAATTCATTATTGCTCATTAAGAAAGTGTGACAATTTAATGAACTTATGAGATTGAATCAACAGAGACCTAGATAACAAGAGATCAAGCGCAGTTCTATCTGAATCAACCTAAGATTCATTAAGGTTTTGACCAACCAAAACCTAACCCTTTCAGTTTGCAAGGGACCAACCGGGTAGGCTTTCCCTTAGTGAGTCATAGTTATCAGAAATCGATCCACAGTCTTAAAGGCATCTAATAGAAACAATTAAAACCCATTACATTTATCCAGCCATTCCATCGTATTAGATTTATAGCCTACTTTGAGATATACAGAGCCAAAAGATGTAACCTGTGTATAAATTTTAAGCAGCAGCTTCCAGCAGCTCTTTCTCCGCCCGCTCCTTTATCCTTCTTTCAAGCTCTGGTCTAAAGTGTCTTATAAGACCCTGCACGGGCCAAGCCGCAGCATCACCCAATGCACAGATAGTGTGTCCTTCAATCTGCTTGGTCACCTCTTGAAGCATATCTATCTCTTCCAATTTTGCATCGCCAACCTTCAATCTTTCCATGATCATCCAAAGCCATCCAGTCCCCTCCCTGCATGGTGTGCACTGACCACAGCTCTCATGCTTGTAGAAATAAGAAAGTCTAGCAATTGCATCCACAACATCAGTAGATTTATCCATCACAATCACGGCTGCAGTCCCCAACCCTGAGTTTACAGCCTTGAGTGCATCATAATCCATCAGCACATCATCACATATGTGCTTTGGTATCAGTGGAACAGAAGAACCCCCTGGTATCACAGCAAGTAAATTGTCCCATCCACCTCGAATGCCCCCACAGTGTCGTTCAATCAACTCCTTTAATGATATACTCATCTCCTCTTCAACTGTGCAGGGTTTATTCACATGACCTGAGACACAAAACAACTTTGTCCCAGAATTGTTTTTCCTACCAAAACTAGCAAACCACTCGGGTCCACGCCTTAAAATGGTGGGAGAAACAGCCACTGTTTCCACATTTGTAACAGTGGTAGGACAGCCATATAACCCAGCATTAGCAGGGAAAGGAGGCTTCAATCTTGGTTTTCCTTGCTTTCCTTCAAGGCTTTCCAGAAGCGCTGTCTCTTCACCACAAATATAAGCCCCAGCCCCATAATGGATATGGACATCAAAATCATAACCAGATCCACAAGCATTCTTTCCCAGCAATCCAGCCTCATATGCTTCTTTTCTTGCTCTTTCCAAGTTTTTGCGTTCATTTACATATTCACCCCTAATATAGATATAAGCAGCAGAAGCTCTCATTCCTACACCAGCTATCAAGCAGCCCTCTAAGAGTTTATGCGGATCGTGTCTCATAATTTCCCTGTCTTTGCATGTTCCAGGTTCACTTTCATCAGCATTGACAACAAGATAGGAAGGACGGCCATCAGATACTTTTGGCATGAAAGACCACTTAAGACCTGAGGGGAAACCAGCACCACCACGTCCACGAAGGCCAGATTTCTTCATTTCATTGACAATCCAATCAGCACCTTTAAGTACCAAATCTTTAGTTCTGTACCAGTCACCCCTTTTCATCGCACCTTTGAGAAAAGGGTCATGCAGTCCATACAAGTTGGTAAAAATACGGTCCTCATCTTTTAGGCCACCAAAATGGGTTTTCTCTGGAGGTGGGGGAGGAGGTGGGGCCTGGGGCT